>OX578144.1:98679790-98784790 GCA_951213105.1 Amaurobius ferox
TAAAGCTGTTGAAAAGCTATAAATTCGGCGTTCTCACGGTTTGTGATTTTCGTCAAATCATGTGATTTTAATTTTATTGTCACTCCATGTGATTTTAAGTAAGTTTGAGACCAGAAATAGATCGCACACCAGATTTAAGTGAGACAGTTTTATGTTCAATATTTAAGGCTGTCTGTGCTATAGCGAACAATGCTTCAGACGAAACGACGCCAGTTTTTAAAACACTCTGGCCGAGAGATCAGTTGAAATCTTAAAATTAGGGGCTTCAGACAGGTGGGTCGAAGGACTCTAAGGATAAGATGAGGCCACGGGGGTGATCAAAGATGTTGACCAATGTGCAAGATGTCTGAGCTCAGTGCCCTTAGGTCACCCAATCAGAGGCAAAGAGGAATTTCAGACCTCATGCAAAAAAGCCACAACCAAAGGAGTAAAATGAAGATGTAAAGTTCAGTAGACAGACAGAATATGAGTTATGAAACAGAGCTGAAGTAATATAAAATATCAGCAGACGTAGTTGGAGAGTTTGAAAAGTCGAAGTGACAGAGTTGGGGAGTATAAGAATGGCAATGCAACCAGAGTACGGAGAATGTTAAGTGTGCAGTGTGCGACTACCGTACGAAATGACCTACCACACTGCTAGATGGTATTGTACGGCGTACACTGATGGAACACGTACGACTGTACGAGCTGTGTATTAATGTTTAAGGACAATCAGAAGGTATGTGCTCCACTCCTATTGTATGCAGATCATTAAACTTTTTGATAACTACATTTTAATGGTCTCACACTTTCTCACTCCGGCACAATTAATAGTAATCATTTTTGTAATTGAGATATTAGTTGATCCATATTGTTAATAAATAGTTTTATTTTAAGTTTAAAATGGTGCAATCAGTTTAGTAGTATGTTAATTAATATTATTTTACAGAACTCGCACTAAAGAAAAATTGGGGGGTTATCAGCGGCATACAACGCAATGTGTAGTAATGTTCTACGAATACGATAATTTCGGCCATAAGATTAATTACTTATGGTTCTTAGAGGTGAATTTGAAAGATCGTCATTTTTGTGCACCACAGAAAATAGTCATTTTTTTAATGGAGGGGGACAACAAAAGATAAAAGAATAAATTCAAAATCAAAATATGTGTCTATCTATCAACAAAAAGTATATGTAAGGAAACTTAAGAGAATTTATTGCATGGCAGGAGTGATGTAGCTGGTAGTCTTTAACAATTCAGCATTTATCCTAAGGTTTTATCTCCGAATTTGAACGATTAATATTATTAGCTCAAATTAAGTAAAATATTCTTCATAGCTTGATTGAACCGCTGAAAAATTTACACAAAGAGCTTGATGTGCACATTAAAAATTGACTTTATTAACACTTTCCAACATAGTTGAAAAGTGTTTATCACTTTTCATTCTGTCTGCCAGTCTGTCCTTCCGCAAGATAACTCCCGTAAAATTCTGATGTGGGCAGCACATAACTTTCCTTATATAATGCAATGAACTTACTTTTACAGTCAAAAATTTTGTACAAAATCCACGGTACTGTGTTTTTATCGTTGAATTGTACAATTGGCGATTTTCCTGATGAAAATAATATATTTTAATTCTTTTTATTCTTAGGAAGATTTTTTATAATTTATATATAGGAAATATGTAAATTCTCCCTTAAAATACATAAAAATTTCAGCAGAATATGTTCAGTAGTTTATTAAATAAAAATTAAAATAATAATTACGCCCATATTATATGAAGAGATTACGGGATCCACTTCAAAATAAAATATGGTATCCATCTTTTTTTCCGAATGTAAAAATCGTAATTTTTAAAGTTCTTTGAAATTTATTTTTAGTGTCGCATCCGTCCTAAAACCGCTTTATTCTTGCGTATTTTCTGTGCATCTTTGTCAACGCGATTGCAATATTTGAGTTTAAATGATCATCAAACTTTGATTACTTCTAAAACGAAGCGTAATTTTAAAGGATGCAAAATGTAAACAAGTGATTATAAGATGAGTTGCATAAGAATTGTTGAATTTTTTCAAGCAAAATTATTTAGCTCTGGAGTAAGGAAAAAATTGATATGATTAACATATTCAGTGCTTTTACATAGAGAGCCTGATGATTTTTATTTCGATGACGTTATTTGAGTAAAGTTCATTTATTTCTTTGAAGTTCTAAGTTTTCAAATATAATAAAATATTGTAGTACTGTGATAATTTAAAATATGTTAATGCATCGCATTTTAGAGATGTTTAAATAAAGTTGCATTTCATTTGGAAAGTGTTTCATAATGAATGTTTTATGCATGATTGGTCTTTCTTGTTTCATGGTTAAGTTAACATTCATTAGAAATTGCTTACATGAGATATTTGGGAAGACGAACGCTTCTACTATGAGGAGATGAGAACCACTATGTCAAACGTTGCGTAGGGTTCTGATCAGAAGCATTTGGCGATCAAGGTTGCCACATGAGCAATGCGCCAATGAGCAGGAATCGTGCAAAAGGCTCCAACAACTCTAAAATTGGCGCTGAAACAAAAATTTGATGACGAAGTGGCCGGAGGATATGTAGAATCCACCACACTAACTTATTTGAAACGGTAAGAATGGAATTCTTAATATGGGATTCTTAGAAGGTTAGAGTAAGTGACGTAGCTTGTAGCATTCTCGAGACCAATCAAAACGTCCGTGCTTAAACCCTCGGTTCCTGTAAATTGTTACTTTCAGCTCAAATTAAGTCTAATAGTCTAAAATATATGCAATCTAGCTCTTATTCATCGGATTGTAAACAATTAGGTGTCCTAAACATTATCATAGCGCTTATGAAATCTTGTAGTATATCAAGAAATAGAAACGTATTTTTTTAATTCTTTATTACTTTCCATATATACATAATGTATAAGGAAAGTATTGTGTCGGGGTCGAAAATTTGAATTCGAGTTTTCACCGGGAGAGCACGTTTCAAGCATCCCCGATCACGAATCAACCATTTTTGAGGTGATGTCTGTGTGTGTGTATCAGTGAGTCTGTGGAGACGATATCTCACGAACGGAGCGAATCGAATGAAATTTGGTACAAAAATCGCAATCCGTGAATACTGGAAGCCTGTTGTTTTTAAACGTAATCGAATGTTCAGAACTCCCCTAAATTTTTGAGTAAAATTTTGAAAAAATCATCAAAAAATCAAAACCTTTAATAAAGTTACGCAAATAGACATTTCCTATGTAATTTTACCTTAAGAAACGATTAACATGAACTTTAGAACGCTAGCAGGAACCGTTCTCGAGATATTGCACATTTTTCAAATAAATTTATCAGAAAATCCCATAAATTAAAAAAAATATTAACTATGGAGAAACATGTTCACTTTCCATATGTAATATCATGCGATAAATTTGGTGACATCATTTTCGTGGATCTAGCTCGTTCCATTCATGAGAAGAGATACTTTAAATAATACTTTTCTGTTTGAACGCCAATAATCATTTATCTGCTATTAGAATAACTTATTTCTCCGTCCATAACGCTTGAAGAGATTTTGGCGACGAATTTGGTGGAATGTCTCCAACTTGGCCACTTTTTGAAATGTTGCCATATTAACAAAAATCTCGTCAAATGGATAAAAATGACGCTAAATCAATGAAAATGACGAATAATTGTCGAAAATTCAATATCTTGGAATGAATATAAGTATCTACTATACGAAAAACCTATATTTTTTAACTGTAAAAGTTGTAAATTCATTGCATTACATAAGGAAAGTCATGTGTTGCCCACATCAGATTTTTTTATTTTATTTTTAATTTTGAAAACATGGAAAAGCATAGAGTACAAAATGAAAAAGTATCCCAGTAGGCGCATAATTATTCCAGTTATATAATTACGACCTATCTTCTTAAATCGAGGTGTACTCTCAGAATACGAAAGCGAGTTCAAATTTCTGGATAACTAACAACAATTTTGTTTAGAAGCACTAAAATGCGTTAACAGGAACAATATATTGCGAACATCTGGGTAACAATCTTACAGGGTTATTAAATAACTGTCAGGCATAATAACATATCAATTAAACGCTTAAATAATTCACAAAATAGTTGATACTATTCTCTACACACTCCACGTACTTCGCAAATCTCCATTGAAATTTCTAGAAAATACTCGAATCTCTAAAACTAGTCAATATTTCAAGAAAATTATAGTAGATTCGAAATCATTCCAAAAGTCGCCAAGTTGCCGATATTTCGCCAACGTATATGTTTTCCAAGTATATGTCTTCGTATATGTCTTCGTATATGTCTTCGTATATGTCTTCCAAGTATATATCTTCGTATATGTCTTCCAAGCGATTAATTGTCATTACAGTGCAGTCCGATATACCGCGATTATGCTATAGCGAAGTATCCTTTGACAACCGCACTATATCGGGTGTTTCCTGTACATGTAAAGAAACAATTAGGTTATAAAAAAAATAACTTTTCACTACTACAATTGTTTTCTTCCATTTCAGACACTTCGCATTTCAAGGAAACATAAAGATTCTCCCCTTACCACATGGGAAATTATCTTGGAATCCAGAAATAGCGGAGTAAATTGGTTGTAGTGTAGCTTTATCTACGCTACAGAAGAAAATTCTCTGAAATATTCTATAGAACTGCCTTTCTGAAGCAAATCGAATGGAGATATTATTACATTTTTCAATGGGATGATTAAGTTAAAGAGAGTTTTCAAAAGTGTTCCATTATGTTACGTTTGTGATAATCGTCAGAATATAAGTTTTAGTTCTAAGAATGCATAAAAGATCGAATGTTGAAATTTTCATAATAATTTATGTACTATATACAAGATGTCAAGGAAATTCATGCCACCAGGTAAATTACTCGAGACGTATTTGAGTTTTTATATATTAGTTAATAATTTTAATGTTAATAGAAATATTTTTGATATTACTAACTATTTGTATTTTTGATTATTACTTTCTTTATCATAATATAATGTATTGGGAATATATTGGGACGGCGTCGAAAATTAGAATCGTGTTTCCGAAGGAAGAGAACAATTCGAGATGAGGTTGATGATGATGATGATAATGATAATGATGATGACGATAATGATAATGATGATAATGATAATGATGATCATGATGTTGGTAATGTCTGTGTGTGTGTGTATCAGTGAGTCTATGGAAGTGATATCTGACGAACAAATTGAGCGTTTCAAACGCAATTTGAAACGATTATTACGATCTATGAATACATTCTATGAAACGATTATACGATCTATGAAGCATTATTGATCTCTAATGCGGACAGACGTTAGGAAGACTCCCAAAATCTTGAATGAATTTTGGTGAAAATCCTAAAAAATCAGGATATTCAATAATGTTAAACAAATAATTATTTTATAATTCATTTTTTATTCTAAAACGAATGGCACAAACTTTAGAAAGCTGTTAGCTTGAATATTGTACATTTTCCAAATAAATACATTAGAAAATACTTAAAAATGACCAGTAGTAAATATCAAATATGTAACACTTGTGTCTCCTAGGTCACCACGATAAATGTGGTGACCTAGACGAATAATTTGGCAAAATATTGCTAACGTAGTGACTTTTTAATAGGGTACCGAATTCACGAAAATGTCGCCAATTTAGCAAACATCATGCAAAAGTTATGAAAATGCCGCCATAATTATGAATTAATATCTACCATATTTTAATATGATGAAGCATATTGCTTAGCAGATGTTAGATATATTTTCAATTGCTTCGGGCTAAAAAGTTAAGTGGGTTCTTAAAAAAAAATTTACATGTTGTCATCCAGAAAAGCGTCTAATGTCAGTGTATTTTCAATGTTAAAAACATTGCGCCGTGGATTTTGTCCATCATTATTTTGCATTGACAGATGTAAAGTACTTACATTATATAGGGAAAATCATATGCAGCCCACATTACATTTATGCTGGTGTATAGGGAAATTTTATGACGCTACACGATGTAGCAACATCCTTGTGGATAAAATTATTTTTAGATGTGTACGGAGAGAAGGGAGCTATCGAGCTTCCTGCTACAGATAAAGCGACAATACCAACGGAACACTGCTAAATTAGCTACAGAACACTGCTAAATTAATTACAGAATACTGCTAAATTAGTTACAGAATACTGCTAAATTAGTACTAAGCATTTTTGTCCCTCCGAAAAAGAGGAAAAATAACACTTTTACTAATGATTTTAATAAAAAAAAAGAATTTTATTAATCTGCATGTGATATTGTGAACGTAGCAACAAAACATGGAGAATAGCATGATGATAAAACAAAGTATCGAGAATAAAGCAAAATTTCTAACACCAAATAGCCATGCTCTATATCATCCATTTTTCGAAAGAATTCGTTTAATGTTTATATTTTGGAAACATTATGCTTATTTTTTGGAAACATTTTGTGACATATTGATAAGTGCATAGCATCACAGAATTTGGTAAAGAGGGTCAACAAGAGTTTTTAGTTCAAAACTTTGCACTTCAAACACTCTTCTTCAATACTATTATAAAAAAAAATGCAAACTAAATAGCGTCATTCTTTGGAAGTTACCTTGAAAATAATCTCATTTATCTCTTTATATACAATAAAAAACAAATCCTCTCAAACTTTATATTATAAGAAAATATTATAAAACAATCCTTTGAAAATCTTATCAACTGTTTTCAAAGTTTTATAAAATGGTTTAAATTATAGAACGTAACATAAAAATTCTGATGTGGACAACACATGACTTTCCTTATATAATGTAATGCATTTACTACTTTTACAGTAAAAAAAATAGGTTTTTCCTATAGTAGATACTAATATTCTTTCCAGGATATTGAACTTTCGACAAGTAGTCTTTATTTTCATTGATGTAGCGTCATTTTTATCCATTTGGCCAAATTTTGGTTAATTTGGCAACATTTCAAAAAGTCGCCAAGTTGGCTACATTCCGCCAAATTCGACGCCAAAATCTCGCCAAGCGTTAGAACAAGGAAGTTGTTCTTACAGCAGATAAATGACTATTGGCGTTCAAATACAAAAGTATTACTCAAAGTATGTTTTTTCATGAATGGAACTAGCTAGATCCACGAGAATGATGTCACCCAATTTATCGCATGGTATTGCATATGAAAAGTGAACATGTTTCTCAATAGGAAATATTTTTTTTCATTTTATATGACTTTTTAATAATTTTTTTGAAAAATGTGCAATATCTCGAGAACGGTTTATGTTAGCGTTCTAAAATTTATGTCAATCGTTTTCTAATGAAAAATAATTACATAAGAAATGTCTATTTGCGTACTTTATTAGTGGTTTTGATTTTTTAACGATTTTTTCAAAATTTTATTCGAAAATTTAGGGGGGTTCTAAACATTCGATTACGTATAAAAACAATAGGCTTCCAGTGTTTACGGATTGTGGTTTTTGTACCAAATTTGGTTCGAATCGGTCCATTCGTTCGTCAGTTATCGTCTCCACAGACTCACTGACACACACACACACACACACATACTTTCACACACACACAGACATCACTTCAAAAATGTTTGATTCGTGATCAGGGATGCTTGAAACGTGCTCTCCCGTCGAAAACTCGATTTCGAATTTTCGACCCCGTCACAATACTTTCCTTATACATTATATATATAAGGAAAGTAAAAATTACATTGAAGAAAAAACACTTGTGATAAAGTATCAAATATCGCACTTAGTAATGCCCTTTACACGATAATAACGAGATAAAAATTTTGTACTTATTTTTGTATCTCAATAAATTGTATTTTCCATTAGAAATCAATAAATGACCTACATCATTTTACATGCTTTCATTTTTATTTTAAAAGGAAAATCCCATTATTAGACTGGATAAAGTTGCAAAAGATTATCTCATTTCCGCAATTTATAAAGTTGCAGAATATTTCCCGCAGTCTCTCAGCCAGATGCATGTGAGCCATACTCCTGCCCCATTGAATATTATTATTTCTAATGCGAATGATACCTCCTAATATCCCCTAGAAAAATACACATACTATACATACACTGGCATAGCTCTATTCATCTACACTCACTCAGATCTTCTAATAAGCGAATTTATCAAGTTTAATGCCTCAAACTTTTTATTTCAAGTTTCATATTACTTGTCATATCATAAAGATAAAAATCTGATGTGGGCACCACCTGACTTTCCTTATATAATGCAATGAATTTACTAATTTTACAGTAAAAGAAAATAAGTTTTTCTTCTAGTAGATACTTATATTCTTTCCATGATATTGAATTTTAGTCAATCAGTTGTCATTTTCATTGATTTAGCGTCATTTTTATCCATTTGGCAAGATTTTCGTTAATTTGACAACATTTTAAAAGTCGCCAAGTTGGCGATATTCTGCTAAATTCGTCGCCAAAATCTCGGCAAGCGTTATGGACGGAGAAATAAGTTATTCCTATAGCATATAAATGATTATTGGCGTTCAAATGTAAAGTATTACTCAGAGTACCTTTTCTCATGAATGGAGCGAGCTAGATCCATGAGAATGGTGTCACCCAATATATCGCATGATATTACATATGAAAAGTGAACATGTTTTTCAACAGTTAACAAATTTCATTTAATTTATGGGATTTTTTGATAAATTTATTTTTAAAATGTGAAATATCTCGTGAACGGTTCATGCTAGCAAACTAAAGTTTAAATCAATCGTTTTCTAAGGAAAAATTACATAAGAAATGTCTGCGTAACTTTTTAAAAGTATTGATTTTTTGATGATTTTTTCAAAATTTCACTCGAAAATTTAGGGCTGTTCTGAACAACCGATTACGTATAAAATCAATAGGCTTCCAGTATTCACGGATTGTGATTTTTGTACCAAATTTCATTCAAATCGCTCCATTTGTTCTTGAGATTTCTTCTCCACAGACTCACTGACATACCCACACAGATATTTTCACACACACAGACAGACATCACCACAAAAATATTTGATTCGTGATCAGGGCTGCTTAAAACGTGCTCTCCCGTCGAAAACTCGAATTCGAATTTTCGACCCCGTCACAATACATTCTTTATACATTATGTATATAAGGAAAGTAAAAATGACTAATTCATACAGATAATATACAGGCATAAAGATAAAAGGGACAGCTCACACTAATCTATCTACAAATATCTATAAATAATATATCTCTAAAAAGCCGTAGTTTACCCAATCTTGATCTGAACTCTATTTTTAATCAATTTTGAGAAATAGACATTGCAAGGGCAAGGATAATTTTTGAAGCTGAATCGGTAAAAAACAGGAAATAAACATATTTTGTAAACTCCCAAACCCCCATGGAATTCAACAATAAATTCCATTTAGTCATTATCTAAGTTCTATAGATAATCCTGAAGGATAGATGTTATAAAGGAATTCTTTTAACTAGAAGTGGATATCTATAGTGAATTTCGGCCCCTTTCGAAATTTGATGCTAAATCTATATTACTTTTCATTTGATCTTTTCTATAGCCAATTCTTTAAAATAGATGTTGCAAAAAAATAGCAAATTTTTAAATCGTAAATGACATCTCCAGAACTTAAAGCGGAAACTCTTTATGAATCCTTATCCCCTCCTAAATTTAATGCTGAATCCGTACCAGTTGTTATTTAAACTTTATTCAATCCTGAGAAATAGATGTTTAATGGTAATAATTTAAAGCGAAAGTGGAAAAGCTATTGAAATTTGAAAAGCTACCGAGAGTGGAAGATTTTAATTAATCATTTTACTTCCTTCAGAATTTGACGCTGAATTTATAACAGGTGCCAACTAAGCTCTATCTATAATAGATACTGAGAAATAGATGTTTAAAACATTCTAGTAAAACATGAATGGAAAAACTGATTGCTACCAATAAAGCTGAAACAACCCATCCACTCTTTAACGCATATGAACATAATATCCTTTTAAGCCACTTTTAACGTGCGAACTCAAAAATAAGTAGTTTCACGAAGCTGTGTTATCGTAATTTTTTGTTAGAGCTGAAGCGTAAAAAATCCTTCATTCGAAGGAATTTACATACAGGGTATTAAAAAGCAGTTTTTTTTATAAGTAATTACCGTATTTTTATTTGAGTTTAAAATTCTAGACATATCTTGAAGTCGAATATATTTTAATATTTATCGGGTTCGTCAACTTGGTATTTTAATATTTCTAAAGCATGTTTTCAACATTATCCAGATAATTTGAAGCACCAAGGATTCTCATGAGAGTCCGTCATGTTTACGAAACTAAGAGATAAGCTGAACTCCGTCAAAAATAAAAGATAGAAAACAGTAATTTTTGAATATTTTGAAACGATATATATTTAGAAACAATCAGCCCAAAAATACTGAAACACGTGCTGACGTCTGGGGTATATTTTTCCAAATACTTTCAAAGTGTAGTTGTTTGTTGAAGGAAATCAATCCATGTCAAATATCTACGTGTTAAAGACCCAGACCGTCCGACTCATCCTGAGGACTCGAGCAACCATTTGGACGGGCCGGGAAAATATCTACGTGTGTCTAATCTTATCTTCCTTTAATCTTTAAGCAAAATTTCAAACCATCAATCCATCTATAAAGAGGAGATGCAGAGTATATTATGTAGTTTTATAAATTCTTCTGAGAATCAATTCAATTGATTCCTTTTCATTTCTTGAGCATTCATCTCTCAGATATCGATCAGATCATTCATCGTCAGATATCTGTCGATACTCACTGCCACACAAATTAACATATATGCACACATACACGGACTGATACACACATACATAGACTCATACACACATATGCAGACTGATACACAGAATCATATACACATACATAGACTCATACACACATACACAGACTCATACACACATACACAGACTCATACACACAAACTCATACACACATACACAGACTCATACATACAAACTCATACACACATACATAGAGTCATACACACATACACAGACTCATGCACACATACACAGACTCATACACACATACACAAACTCATACACATGCACACATACACAGACTCATACACACATACGCAGACTCATACACACATTCACAGACTCATACACACATACACAGACTCATACATACAAACTTTACACAAATACACAGATTCATACATACAACTCATACACACATACATAGACTCATACACACATGCACACATACACAGACTCATACACACATACACAGACTCATACACACATACACAGACTCATACATACAAATTTATACCCACATACACAGACTCATACATACAAGCTCATACACACATACACAGACTCATACACACATGCACACATACACAGACTCATACATACATGCACACATACACTTCAAAAACATTCGATTCGAGTTCAGGGATGCTTGAAACTTACTCTCTCGTCGAAAAGTCAAATTACAATTTTACAACTCATCACACCATTTCCATATACAGACTACGTATATAGAGAATGTAGAGAAGAACGGAAATGGAAAAATTTTGAGCTATGTTTTTCGAGAAAATATTCCACTCTTTTTTTTTTCTTTTTAATTGATTTTTAAATTAAATATAATACTTTTTCCAAACAATTTTTCTGAGAGGCAAATAGTTTTATAAGAACATTTTAATAGATTTTTCCAATTTTAAAAAGGAAAATGAAGGAAGCGTATGTGGGAGAGAGGGGGCAAATGTGTGTATGTGTGTGCACTTCATTTTAAAGAGAATGGATGGCAACTAAAAGGGTACAAATGACATCTTACTCATTTTCAGAATAAAGCAAAAAATGTTTTAAGACGCCTATTCTTTTAGTATCAAATTCTCCAAAACTGATAAAAAAATATTAAAAAAATGAAATGTTTCCGCAAGTTATGCTAAGGGGAAATGTTTTAAAAAGCACTAAACATAGGCTTAACCCATTTCGCAAATTGTTTCTTCTTTCCAATGAAATTCGTTTCATTACAAGTAGGTATTTTTAAAACGATTTTCATTATTTTATAAAATAATTTATTTTTGAAAGTGTTTAATTACAGGGATTTTTTAACCTTGTTTTTGTTAATACTGTTATATATTTAATAATTTACTTTTATCCATATAATAAACTTGAAATTTACTTTTCATTTTTGTTATTTTATAAGAAGATGGTAGAATGTTTCCCTTAAATTATCAATAGGTATAGAAATAAATGCAATATGATATTTAATGCATTTTTCAATTATGATCAGTTTTATATTTTTTTAATGTTATAATTTATAATCTACTTTTTATACCTATAATAAACAGAAAATTATTTATAATTCTGATAAGGTTTAACAATTTTAAATTATTTTTCATGGCTTTTGCATGCCTTAAAATAATGCTTTAAAATTGAAATTTTGAAGATAAAAAAACATTATTATAGAATATAGATGTAATAAAAAAAAATTAAGTTTTCAAAAGCAAACATATTGAAGGAAAGTAATAAATTGCAGCTGCCAACTACAGTATTCAGATGTGAGGAATTTTTATGCATAGATTTTTTTATGTATTTCTAGATATAAACCTTTTTTAGCCTTGTTAAGGGTGAGCGTCAGTAAATCTTCTGCCCTATCTGCGCTTTGTTAATTTTCGCGGCACACGTTTTTCGTGGAAATTCTGCTCAAACAGTTACGAAATATTTTCTGAAAGATAAAATGCAATGCTTAGATTATATTTAAACTAAATTTAATACCCAATAAAACATAGAATATATTTTTTATTTTAAACCAAAATATTTTTGGTACTGCCATCTGTTGTCGTAATTTAATTCATACCGATTATTTTTACTTTTGAATAATCATTTTTAAGTATCTATTCCTAATACAGTATTAAATACAACAATAGATCATATATAATAATGTCACAATCACATAAAGGTAATTTCTCATTCTATAAATTTGATAAGGGGATCTGAATGTACATCACTGAGGACTGCAGTTTTGACTTCAAGTTCCTTTGTCTTCAAGTCCAAGTTCAATTACATTTCTGTGATTGTGGCATTATTATATAGGATCAGTTGTATTTAATAGCGTATTAGAAGGAATAGACATTTAAAAATGTTCATTAAAAAATAAAAAGTAGTCAGTATGAATTAAATTACGACAACAGATGGCAACACCAAAAATATTTTGAATTAAAATAAAAAATATATTCTATGTTTTATTGGGTATTAAATTTAGTTTTAATATAATCTAAGCATTGCATTTTATCTATCAGAAAACATTTCGCAACTGTTTGAGCAGAATTTCGACGAAAAACGTCTGCCGCGAAAGTTAACAAAGCGCGGATAGGGAAGAACATTTACTGACGGTCACCAATAAATAATATATATTTGACTGTAGCTGTACAATAAGAAAAAATCTGATGTGGGCAGCACATGACTTTCTCTGCAGACTCAAATTCATATTCTCTTTATTTCTTTAATAATTCGTTAGGTTGAGTTTAATTGCACCAAATAACACTAAGTGTGCATTTTTATTTCATATTTTGCTTTTACTTGGTAATTGTACATTCTCTCGAAATCGGCGTAACAAAAATTCAAAAAATCTCAAATATCTTGAGAACGGTTTGTTCCAAAGCATAATGGAGTGTGTTATGTTCTTTTCCTCGTCAAAAATTACGTATAAAACAAAAATTTAATTGATATATTTGAGCATATATAGTCTTTTTTTAGATTTTGGCAATTTTTGCGGGCCATTTCGTAAAAAAAGGCAGGTTGTTCTTTTCCGAATCGTACCAAAATCTAATCAGCACCAGAGGCGACCACAAGTGGCTTATCTACCGAATTTTATGAAATTCAGTCAATTAGTTGAGTTAGAGTGGGAATATACAATTTTTGCGGGCCATTTCGTAAACAAAAGCAGGTTGTTCTTTTCCGAATCTCCGAATCGTATCAAAACTTAATCAGCACCAGGGTGACCTACAAGTGACTTATGTACCAAATTTTATATAATTCGATGAATTAGTTTTTCAGTTACAGTAGATACAAGCAATTTTTGAGGGCCATTTCGCAAAATAAGGCGGGTTGGTTTATTCCGAATAGTACCCAAAACTAATCAGCACCAGGGTCACATACAAGTGACTTACCTACCAAATTTTATGAAATTCGGTCCATTAGTTTTTGAGTTAGAGTGGATACATACATTGCACAGACAGACACACAGACAGACACACACAGACGTCACGCTAAAAATAGTTTTTCGTATTCTAGAGGTCTCGAAACGTGTAGATCCGTCGAAAACTCGACTTGCGATTTTCGACATGATTCCAATACTTTCCCTATACATTACCATGTATTGCAGGAAAAGTAAAAATACGTTTAAAAGTAACTAAACATATTATTCCAGCTAAAATGCAATATGGAGAATAATTTCAATATTTGACGCTTTTCAGGGAAATTTTTTCAGAAGATCCACATTTCTAAGAGAAAGTAATAATTTAACCCTATAAATTTGAAATTTAGAAGAAATATTTAAATTAGCATGAATATGTTAAGCATATGATCAACTGTATATCACATAATGCACAAATATGCCTGTGTCTGTATTATATAAGCATCATTTTTCTAGGCTTTATTTTAAATAATAATATTAAGACGTTTAATATTAATAATAATCGTAAGTTTAATATTAAAAATAATAATTTCAAAGTTAATAATAATAATAAGTTAAATATTAATAATAATCGTAAATTAAATATTAAAAATAATACTTAGTTTTTATTTTAATAAAAATAAGAAGAAATATATACTTTGATTTATTCAAAATATATATTTATGGTTCAGGACTTAATTATTCAGACTGCAAAGTTTACCTTCGTTTAGCATATGCGTTTCAACGTCAGAACCTAATACGAGACAAACTGTTCAGATGAAAAGATACACTCTTAAAAGTCAAAGTAAAATGTAGCGATAAAATAATCACCAAATTTATTATCTACGTTTATTATCTACAGAAAACAAATTCCACACCTTTCCTTACAGTTATCGAGTCCACACGATCTACAGTCTATACAATCTGCTTTGCAACCAATTACTTTGAACATCAATATCAACCTTGATTTTGTATAAATAAATCGTTCTGTAAAATTTGGTACCGATTTCAATCTGCACTCATTTCTGAAAAAAAACCAACTGTATATATCATAGATCTACGGAGGTTACAGTGGATAGTGCAAGTATACTTTTACACTTTAAAAACATCTAATAGTTGTTGTTTCTTCCGTTAAAATTATTTCTAAATTATAGGAATTGTTTTAAGAAATTAAAAATAGAGTGGCAACACTTTTAAATTTATGAAGCCAATTTACATCATCTGATCTCAACACATGGATCTTTACTGGGTGGAAAACTTTCTCCATTTAAGCCATTCTTTGGAAAATGAAAATATATTTCCATAATTTCTAATGCCAAAAGAATCTGCCAACAAATTCCCTTAAGCAAGTTAGAAATTTACCCACAATTTATTTATTCATTGAATTCTTAAGAGAGGATGAAGTGGGATTAGTGTGTGGCTTAGCAAATACATGCGGGCCGTGTAAATATGAATATTTTCACAGGTTATTAAAATTAATAGTTGGCCCTTCATTCAAAAATATATTTTAGTTATGCGAATTATTTTATGAAATCAAAAATTGTGTGATAACACTTTTACATTTATAGAGTCAATTTACTGTATGTGACAACAGCACATGGAGTTACTGTACACCACAACACATGGGTATACTGATTGTAAATATTTCTCTTTTCAAGCCCTTTTTTTGGAAAACGAAAAATAGGTCTTTTTTATCTCCAGCTTATAGGGTATGCCCGTAATATGACGGAATTCAAATGTTTCGACATTTTTATCAATTTGGCGAGATTTGCGACATTCCGCCAAATTCTTTGCAAATATTTTGCTGAACGTCACGAAAGGACGAACAGAGAAATGGCTTTTCCGTATAGTGGATTCCTATATTATTTCTAAGATACTGAATTTCCATCGATTTGGTGATATTCTTTTTAATTTTTGTGATATTTTGTTGAATTTTGAAACATTTTAAAAAACTACTAAAATTGTCGGTCAATCGGGAGATTAGCCCACACCCCAGATTTCAAAGTACAAAAGCGCGCCAATTTGGCGCGATGCACCGGGTTACAATTTCCGGGTTCGGCTTTCTTCGCAAATCTGGTAGCCGCTTTCCGGACATCCAATCAGCACGCGGAATATTATTAGTATAGTAATCTGTGTATTTCATCACATCTTTTTGCACAGATCATTTTGCAAACTTTATTCGAATGTATTTTGTGAATCTTTGTGGAAAGTTCGTTTTGTGGATCTTTTTCAATCAGTCTCGCTGAGTTGGTTTGAAGCAACCTTTATTGGATTATATATTTCTTTATTTCCACGTAATTGACGTGCATAAAGATTTTCATTAGTTTTTCATTAGATTTTGGATTTTGATCTAGAAAACGTGGTCGAGTGAATGAAAATGAGTCAGGCATAAAATTTTATTTTATGCTTGAAGCGAAAGGTCAGAGAGTAGTAATTGAATGGTGTGTAATGAAAGGATTAATTAGTGATAGATATGAATGTCCAAACAACATTCGGATACGGAGGATGACGAGGAATAAGGTTAGTTTCTTCTTTGTTAATCCCGTGTTTTGAAATTGTCTTTTGTATTTTCCCGTGTTTTTAAAATGGGTTTCTTAATTTTAAAGTATTGTTTTTCCTTTAATTTTGTTAAAGTACAGACATTTTTCTAAGTATCGTTTTTTTCTTAAATTTAGTTAAAGTCCAAACATTTTTCTAAATATCGTTTTTTGTTAAATTTTGTTAAAGTACAAACTTTTTTCTAAGTATCGTTTTTCCTTAAATGTAGTTAAAGTACAAACGTTTTTTTTAAATTTCGTATTTTTTCTTCTAAGTATTGTTAAATTAAATTTTCGATGTTTCCAGTTATAACTTTTTGTTATTGATTTAAAATCAAAAATCATTTTAAGTTTTTCAATATGGTTTCGAAAATTTTAAAAGCTGTTTATTCTGCCATTATGCAATACTTTTATAATGCACAAAAATCGTATTTTGTAAGCTTTTTATGAGTATTATTCACTTTTAATAAGTATTATTCCCTTTTATTAACATTCAATTGCACTTTCATTTACATTCAAAATCCCAGTTCATAAAATGGTAGAATACGTCAGATTGGTAGGAGGAGCCTATTTTAAAACACGGGAAACTACGTCACTTGAGTTGGGAGGAGTCAATTTAAAAACACGGGGAAACGCGCCAACTTGGCGCAAATTTTGTGCTTAGAAAAATGGGGTGTGGGCTATTGTATCGATTTACCAAATTGTCTCCAAGTGGGATAGTTGCACTGACAGACAAACGCTGCCAAAACATCATTACAATACTATCCCCTTTCAAAACACAATTAATTTCATTAATTTTATGTCATTTTTATCAATTTGGCAAACATTTTATCGATTAGGCGGCATTTTCGCCAATTTGGCTATATTTTAATAAATTTGACGACATTTAAAAACTCGTCAAATTTGTCGACAAGTGGGACAGTTGGACTGCAAACGATTGCGAAATATTATTACAATACCCCTTTCAAAACACAATCAATTTCATTATTTTTGTATCACATGTATCAATTTGGCGAAATTTTTATCGATTTGGCGACCTTTTCGTCAATTTGGCATAATTTTAATGAATTTGGCGACATTTAAAAACTCACCAAATTTATCGTCAAGTGGGACGGTGACATTAATCGACTAACTGACTTACGTACTTTTTTATACAACAAAGATCATAAATAACTTAAACCAAATATGTATGTTACGAAAAATTGAAATTTTTGACTTATGTGATTTTCCCCGCCACCCTTAAATATGTTCTTCAACTGTTATTTTTTAAAGTTCTCAATTAATACAGCACGATCGGGGATAAGGACCACACTGCTGTATTATGGCTGGGTATCTTCACTCTGAAGATATCCTTTCCTGACCATGCTTACAATTACTCAAAACTGAATAGGTGATTTGTATGGTCAGGGTTCTAATAATAATAAAATAAAGGTGGGACGGTTGAACTGACAGATAAATGTTTTCGAAACATTATTAAAATACTATCCCCTTTCAAAACAGAATTCATTTCATTGATTTGGTGTCATATTTATCAAGTTGGCGACCTTTTTATCAATTTGGCAAAATTTTTATCGATTTGACGACATTTGATAAAATTTGGCGACATTTTAAAATGTCGCTAAATTTGTCGCTAAGTGGGATGGTTGGACTTGGTAGACACATGCTGTAGAAACATCATTACAATACCAGCTTCCAAAACACAATTATTTTCATTGATTTGGCGTTATTTCCTCAATTTAGCGTCATTTTTATCGATTTGGTGACATTTTCATCAATTTCGCAGTATTTAGAAAAAAGTGGCCAAGTTGGCTATATCTCGTCAAATTCGTCGCCAAAATTTTTGCCAAACGTTACCCAGGGATAGATAGACAGATAAATCAAGGTGTGTATATTATTAATGCCAAAATAATCTGCGAATGAATTCCAATAAGCAAATCAGATATTTATCCACAATTTATTACTTTCCTTATATGCATAATGTATAAGGAAAGTATTGTGACGGGGTCGAAAATTCGAATTCGAGTTCTCGACGGTAGAGCACGTTTCAAACATCCCTGATCACGAATCAGACATTTTTGAGGTGATGTGTGTGTGTCTGTGTGTGTGAACGTGCGTGTATGTGTGTGTGTGTGTGCGTCAGTGAGTCTGTGGAGACGATATTTCACGAACGAATGGAGCGATTCGAATGAAATTTCGTACAAAAATCACAATCCGTGAATACTGGCAGCCTAATGTTTTTATACGTAATCAAATGTTTAGAACCCTCCCTAAATTTTCGAGTGAAATTTTGAAAAAATCATCAAAAAATCAATACCTGTAATAAATAGGCATTTCTTATGTAATGTTTCCGTAGAAAACGATTGACATAAACTTTAAATCGATAGCACATAAACCGTTCTCGAGATATTGTACATTTTTAAAATAAATTTATCAAAAAATCCCATAAATTAAATAAACTCTATTAACTGTTGAGAAACATGTTAACTTCTCATATTTAATATCATGCGATATATTAGGTAACATCATTCTCGTGGATCTGGCTCGTTCCATTCATGAGAGAAAAGGTACTTTGAGTAATACTTTTGCATTCGAACGCCAATAATCATTTATATGCTATAAGAATAACTTTTTTCTCCGTCCATAACGCTTGTCGAGACTTTGGCAATGAATTTGGCGGAATGTCTCCAACTTGGCGACTTTTTCATGTTGTAAAATTAACTGCAATCTCGCCAAATGGATAAAAATGTCGCTAAATCAATGAAAATGACAACTGATTGACGAAAATTCAATATCTTGGAAAGAATATAAGTATCTACTAGAAGAAAAACCTATTTTTTATTACTGTAAATGTAGTAAATTCATTACATTATATAAGGAAAGTCATGTGGTGCCCACATCAGATTTTTTAATTAGGGGTACAGTAGTCATTGCGTTATGCTTAGCAAGTGTATGTTATAGGATTTTGTTGTGTTTGCTCTATTCTTTAAAATGACATAGGCCTAAACAAATAGTTTCTTAAAGAGGGTATTCTTACATTTTTTACTTTACTCCCACTGTAATATATTGGCATTATTAGGTTTAACAGAATGCCAAGAACATTTGAGAAGATGAGAATTTCAAAGTATGCTGCTGCTTCGTTAGAGTTGACACTATTATTTGAAAGGAGTAAATCCGTGTGTTCATCCACTAATGAGAACAAAATCCCTAATGAAACTTTAAGATGATGGGTCGTCAATAGCCAAATAACAAAAGAACCAAAAAACAAAAAAAAACAAGAAGTACATATCTTCCATTAGGGGAAGAGTATTGCGTTATGTAAGGATTGCAGTTTTGGGAACAGCGTGGCTTTCCGTTTGACAGAAAGCATCTACAACATATGATTTATACTTACTTCAAAAATTATAAAACAAAAAATCTTTTCCGACATGGACGTCTAGAATGGATTTCTGAAGGGCATTTAAATGAGATGGATGAAGGAGCTTGGAAAAATAAACAAAGACTGATAACTGCAGCTCGGACAAAATATTTGTTATTAATAACTGTGGGCAACTTTTTCAAGTAAGTTACTAAAAGAATAAATTACAGAACAGTCCAAAACGAATCTTCAATCAGGAAGCAATTGGTCTGAAACAGAACGCAGATCGGCGAAAGTGTTCATTGGTAAATCCATCAGGTTAGTATATTTAAAATCGCCAGATGATGGCAAAGTTATGCACTCTGTCCTTCATTGTCTGTCAGAACCTAATGTATTACATTATATAAGGAAATACATTAGGTTCCCCCTTCGTCAGTAACAAAGCTCTCCATGTATATTAAATGCGGAAGACGGTGGAACAAAGTATCCTATGTGGATACACATAATCTGACCGGAAATGTTTTATGCAACATTTAATCAAACATATGAAACAATTTCAAAAACCTATATTAGTGATTTAATATGGGCATGGAAGCCACTTGACATATTACACTGTCAAACACGCCATATAGATAGTGGCATCATTTCATTGTACTTGCTACCTAACACCAGCCTCAAAATGCAGCCACTTGAGGGTTCCCTCTCTGTGGAAAATATGTGGAAGGATGTACTAAAGACATGTACAAAGACAGTCGCCAATAAAATGTCTGGAACGCTTTATTTCCTTTTTTCATGAATGGGCTTTTCAATTTCGTCAAACTCTTAGTATGAAGTAAATCTTAGTATGAAGTGATCTTTTCTCTGTGAACAAGGATAAAGTTAAACATAGAAAATTTTACAGAAAAATGATCCTCTAAGAATACGACGACAAAAGCTGCTAATGTACTTATAGATCATTGGAATAAGACGGTCCAATTACATAATTACGGCAAATGTCACAAGATCATGATCATGAGGATCTAAGCATCTCACAAGTCTAAAATGATCCTACTACATCAAAAGATACCATCGATCGTGTAACACAAGACGGTGATCCAATTACACCATAAGACCACACTCGCAGTCTCATTACAACATGATGCTCAGCCAATAAACACATTTTCATCCTTACACTTTCGCCTTTAAAAGACGTGAAAGTAGTTATACTTAATACGTTGTAACCAAACTGGCTCTTAATTCAAAGAGGAACAAAAAAGCGTTCAGAGTAAAGCAAGCGGCATGCTTAAAAAATCTGATGTGGGCAACACATGACTTTCCTTATATAATGTAATGAATTTACTACTTTTACAGTAAAAAAAGAGGCTTTTCTTATAGTAGATACTAATATTCTTTCCAAGATATTGAATTTTCGACAATTAGTCGTCATTTTCATTGATTTAGCATCATTTTTATCCATTTGGCGAGATTTTCATTAATTTGGCAACATTTCAAAAAATTCGCCAAGTTGGCGATATTCCGCCAAATTCGTCGCCAAAATCTCGCCAAGCGTTATGCACTAAGAAAAAAGTTATTCTTACGTTCAAGCGTTCTTAGCGTTCAAATACAAAAGTATTATTCAAAGTATATTTTTTCATGAATGGAACGATCTAGATCCACGAGAATGATGTCACTCAATTTATCGCATGGTATTACATATGAAAAGTGAACATGTTTCTCAATAGGAATTTTTTTTATGTGACTTTTTCATAATTTTTTTGAAAAATGTACAATATCTCAAGAACGGTTCATGTTAGCGTTCTAAAATTTATGCCAATCGTTTTCTAATGAAACATTACATAAGAAATGTCTATTTGCGTAACTTTATTAGCGGTTTTGATTTTTTGACGATTTTTTCAAAATTTCATTCGAAAATTTAGGGGGGGTTCTGAACATTCGATTACGTATGAAAACAATGGGCTCCAGTGTTTACGGATTGTGATTTTTGTACCAAATTTGGTTCGAATCGGTCCATTCGTTCGTCAGTTATCGTCTCCACAGACTCACTGACACACCCACACATACTTTCACACACACACACACACACACACACACACACACACACAGAGAGAGACATCACTTCAAAAATGTTTGATTCGTGATCAGGGATGCTTGAAACGTGCTCTCCCGTCGAAAACTCGAATTCGAATTTTCGACCCCGTCACAATACCTTCCTTATTCATTATGTATATAAGGAAAGTAAAAAGAAATGGTTGCACAGCGATTGCTATTAAAAGAACAAGAGCAGCAGACGAAGAAAATAAAAATCTCATAAAAATCTAGCCTCATAAAAATCCACGCAGTATATGTCAAATCAGGTATACGATTTGCTGTGGAATATGTTAGTAAGGTATGAAATTCTTAACTGAAAATGGTCGAAAATATACTTTTTCGAGTATTGATGATCATGGTCAAATTAAAATCAACAGCACGGTTAACGTTCTCTAGAAACTAATTTTGAATAATCGATGAAATTATTCATTCATCACTTTGCCTTTATACTCGTATATAATAAAGTTACAGTTTTTATCCTTTTCCAACCAATCAGAACGAAGCATCCCCTAAGCAATATAAAGAGCATGCTAATTCTCACATAATGGGTAAACCCTATGGGGTGGAATTTGTCTACAATCTTTCAAACAGGACAAACTGAAATATTTACTTGCACTGTAGGCATAAGTGATATAATTGTAAACACTAGAGTTTCAACTGGTTTTACCAAAAATGATGATTCTAAAACTTAAAAAAAGAAAAATTTTTAGAGAAAGAGACTAATTCATTACTTACATTAGTTTTTTGGATCATTACTTTCTATTATACAGATAAAGTAATGTTCTGAATGTTTTCGATTTTGAGATTTTTAAGGATAAGCACTTCCTGAACCCATTTTAAAATTTGTTACTTAGGACATCAGACAAATCAATCTGCTTTCCACGTATGTGCTTTCATTGCTGGAGGATGCATTCTTCTATCAAATTGTTTCGAAACAATGGCCTATCCCCTTGCTGCAGAGCCTAGCGAAGCAAGACGTTCGTCATAGATTGGCGAGCGGCAGCGTGCAGTGCCGGTATCCTCCTAGAACAAAAATAAAAACGGTAAATTATCTAATCTGATTTCTCTTGTTTTTAGCATATGATATGTGTAAACTCAATTTACCCCCACATGCTACTCAATTTACCCTATCCCTGGAGAAAAGTGAGTAATCAAAGTAGCAACTAATTAGGCACAAGTTTTAAATAAGACATATGGAATATATTTCGAAAAACTGATATTATCTTCTTCCAGAAGACTCATATGGAATGAAAAAGAATTACATGCCCTCTTTATATCCTGTATATTATACCCTCCATTATCCTATATTATACCCCCCATTATCTGTATATTATACCCTCTTTATCCCCAGAGAGTATTATTTTTTTCAGTAAAAATTATTGAGATAATTTTTATTGTGTATTAACATAACTGGTGGGGGAAATATTTAACTTGGGGCTGTTAAACATAATTTTGACATTGCCACTTGGACCGCATAAAAAATAGAAATTTCTAAACTTTGGAATTTTAAAAAATGATCTCTTTCTGCATCTAGACGAACATATTTTTATTATATATGAAAATTATTGTATAATAAGCAGGTTTCATTCTTATTGCTGCAAGAAGAGTAATGAAATTATATTCTTACCAAAAATACATGAAAAGTTCATGAAAAAAATGTTCTCAAGTTCATGATTTCCTCAGCTATATTTTTTCTTACCGCACAAGAAAGAGAAAGATTATGAAAATTTTAAATTACAGGATTATTTTACTCTAAGAGTAAGAATAAATTATAGCTTATACCTTTCACAGAAATATGGAACTTGAATGTTAATCTCTACCGCGTAAATGCAAATGCATCATACCTCAATCTTAAGCAATTTTCAAACTACTTTCGGCATAATTCTTGAAAGAATAAATATTTTTAAAACTTTTTATCATAACTATGAGTAAAAGTTTTCTCAAGTACGCTCAAGATTTTGTAGAAAATTATTGGATGTTTGTTTTGAAGTATGTATATAAAAAATCCCCAAAAAGTTTTGCAGAATTGCAAACGGATCTTATATTTTTAATATTTATTCATAAGTTATTTCATGTCTTTGCTTTCTAACACTATTATAACGATAAATATTTATTTTCTTAAATATTTTCGAATTCGAGATATTGATAAAACTCTTATCTAAAATATAAAAAAATCATTATAAATATCATCATTCTGATTCCATATGTGGATGGTATTGCAAGTGATTTTATCATGAGATAAATTAACACTGTTTTTAGAAGGTCACCATGAACCATTTTTGAGTTAATAAAAATTTAGTCCCCCCCCCCACAATAATCATGATGCATGTGGAAAAAACCAGTTATTCCAGTGATATTTGGTATTTTTATTTAAATCAGTGAACCCAATAAATAATTTTCATCTGTATTAATATATTTCAATAATCTTAATCTTTAACCATTAATTATGTCACGGAAAATCAGTGAGATTCTGTGAGATAGGGTCTAAAGAAGGCTTATTGTATCAGATACTAATGCTTCTCGATACAGAGAAAGTCGACAAACGTCGATTTTTCCTGTATCTAGATGAATTATGAGTTTTGTATTATATTTGTAAGACCAAATAGGCAATTTTTAATTCAAACAAACTGACCAAATGACTCAGACGAGAGTCACTAAAGTTAACAGTTTTTCACGGAGAGAGGTTTACGACCCATAAATTCAGGATTTGGGATGACTGCATCAGACGAAAAAGGCATGATGGCGACATGGGCGTAAAAAATGCTTTCTGGCAAGACTCTACCAAGCGCCATCAAAAAGAAGGGATTGAATCAGGATTGATCCCAAAATATGATAAACAGCAAGCCCAATAAAAATCAAGGAAGGCGTCGTTCACCAAATCAAGGTAAAATTGAAATTAAGAGTTAGGAAAATCGTCGTACTCAATGATGTTGGTAGTTAGAGTCGTCACGCTACAAGGATATTGGTAGTTGGGGTCACTGCCTGCAAGGATATTAGAAGTTAAAAACAGTTCGGTGTGGCACGAAGTCGCCAGTGCTTGAAAAATGTTGGTTCCGCCAGTTGTGAGACAGACATCGACTCTGAAAATAGACCATACCAGACTAAAAAGCATTAATGTAGAACCACTGCATAACATAGACAACAAAATTATATTTGACGAAAGGTCGAGCGCAGATCCTGTTGCTATTCGGTAATAAATTGGTCTCATATCCCCCACATAACGTCATTTGAGATTGGATTAATGATAATTGCAAATTAATTATTTATTAATGGTTATTGGAAATAAATGGTTATTGTTGAAAATGTATTACTTTCCTTATATACATAATGTATAAGGAAAGTATTGTGACGGGGTCGAAAATTCGAATTCGAGTTTTCGACGGGAGAGCACGTTTCAAGCATCCCTGATCACTAATCAAACATTTTTGAAGTGGTGTCTGTGTGTGTGTGTGTGTGTGTGTGTGTGTGTGTGTCAATGGGTCTGAGGAGACGATAACTGACGAACGAATGGACCGATTTGAACCAAATTTGGTACAAAAATCACAATCCGTAAACACTGGAAGCCTATTGTTTTTATACGCAATCGAATGTTCAGAATCCCCCTAAATTTTCGAATGGAATTTTGAAAAAATCGTCAAAAAATCAAAACCACTAATAAAGTTACGCAAATAGACATATCTTATGTAATTTTTCATTAGAAAACGATTGACATGAATTTTAAAACGCTAACATGAGGCGTTTTTGAGATATTGTACATTTTTCAAAAAAAATATCAAAAAGTCATATAAAATAAAAAAAAAATTTCCTATTGATAAACATGTTCACTTTTCATATGTAATACCATAAGATAAATTGGGTGACATCATTCTCGTGGATCTAGCTCGTTCCATTCATGAAAAAAGATACTCTGAGTAACACTTTTGTATTTGGACGCCAATAGTCATTTATCGGCTGTAAGAATAACTTATTTCTTAGTGCATAACGCTTGGAGAGATTTTGGCGGAATGTCGCCAACTTGGCGACTTTATGAAATGTTGCCAAATTAACGAAAATCTCGCCAAATGGATAAAAATGACGCCAAATCAATGAAAATGAAGACTAATTGTCGAAAATTCAATGTCTTAGAAAGAATATTCGTATCTACTATAAGAAAAACCTATTTTTTTACTGTAAAAGTAGTAAATTCATTACATTATATAAGGAAAGTCATGTGTTGCCCACATCAGATTTTTTTAATTCATGAGTGTTACATAAATAAATCTAATTTAAAAAGAATAAATTTTGTGGTTAATGATCAATGTGTTACTTTTCAGGTACGGTAAATGGACTCTCATGTTGAGGTAAATTTAGAGGGTTATTGCGAACATAGGCATTTAGAGTGTTATATGATACGCACGAATAAATAAATTACAATATTTCCCAAATGAATGTTATCTTTATAGGAAGTAATTTAGTTAACTTGACTAAATTACTAAACATTAAAGTTACTACTAGTAAAATTAACTAAATATCTCCATTGTTGTGTTCCTCTTTTGATGCGACATTTTAGTAGTCTTTATGCCATAAATTTATCCAGAGCATTTATAAGAAAATTGGAGAGTAATGCAAAAATTACCCCAGTACAATGGAATGCATACGTATGTTTTGTTACCCCACTATTTTGTGAAAAAAAATATATATATATAATTTTATAGTCTTATCAGACACGTAAGACATAGTTTATTTCAATTAGTTGTAAATTTTGGTTCACAATACAAATATAAACACTTATCAGATTTGACAAAAATAACCAAAAAAAATCTAAATACATTTTCTGACCATATAAAAACATAATTATTGCATCTTACCTGTTTTCAGTTTAGTAACTTGTTTGTTTGTTTTCATTTTAGTAAAACTATTCTTCATCTTCTTCTTCAGTGGCCTGACAGCTCAGAATGGGCCCTTGCCTTCCGCAGAATAGAACTCCAGGCTACCCTATTCCTGGCCAAAGACCTCCAGTTCAAAACCTTTAAAATTTTAAAGTTCTTTTCCACACAGTCAAGCCATCTGAGTTTAGGTCTTCCTCTTTTACGGGTGCCGAATGGTATGGCCGAAAAGATCTTTTTTGTTGTACGGCTTTCGGCCATCCTGCACAGGTGACCCACCCATTTAATTCTCTGAATTGTGATGTAATTGACTATATCTGGTTCTTTAAAAGACTTATAAAGTTCAGAGTTAGTTCTTCTTCTTCAGATGTTGTTACAATTTAAGCCACCAAAAATACCTCTCAAGATTTTTCTCTCAAAAACAGAAATGATATCTTTAACTTTTTCTGTCATTGCCCAAGTCTCAGCAGAGTAGGTAAGAATGGGTCTGATTAAACTTTTGTAGATTATAATCTTCGTTTTTCTGCTGATGAAGTCAGACTTTAAGTACCTTTTAAGGCCGAAAAAACATCGGTTAGCAGCTGTAAAGTAAAACTATTAAATTGTATAAAATAATTCACTAAATAGTAAAAACAGTGTGAAAACTTAGCAACTATCATTAGAATTGAATGCGACAATACCAAAGGACACCTCAACTGTCATTTACTAAAATGAACATGCTGAAAACCAGCTCTCTTAATCAATTTATACATTTGATAATAATATATGTTTATCAGTTATTACTTACAGGACTAATCGTTGTGCTTCTTATATATAAACCCCGCATTTATCTACTAAACTAAGCCAGACTGATATAATTAAAATACATTTTCCAGATAAAAGAGGAACATAAATGCATGAACAATGTATTCAAACTGTATATTTGAGATTTACGGTGTCAGGTTAAAGCTATTATCAAAATTATAACAAAACGGAATTTAGATATTTTTGGAAAACATTTTGAAATGGTAATAAGCATATTTGAGTATCAATTATAGGTATCTGTTCATACGTTCATATTTCATAGGCTTTCTTAATACCAGTGACAACTAGCATTTCGACTTTGCATAATAATAGTCAAAGTTTGCTACATATCTTTGTTTATAGAACTATTAAATACTAACAAGAATTACATATTATGTTAGCAAAATAGCGTCTGGCATTGTTCAAAGCATTAAAAAGCTTATAGTTTGAGTATTTGTCACATCTACAGTTTCAAGACGTCACAGATATAGAAATTCTCTTAATTGATATATTTTTGTAATTTATCCAGTTTGATTGCTTTCAATTCACATTTTTATTATAATTCATCTTTTGTACAAAGTGTACACCCGAAGTATAATTTCGGTAATTATAACAGTTTTGCCGAAAGATTGTCCCATATGTATATGTGCTTTCGATGAACTTTGAAAACGTTCATGATTATAATAAGAAAGATCAATCATGCATAAAGCATTGACTATGAAACAATTTCAAACTGCAATGCAATTTTATTTAAACATCTCTAAAATGCGATACATTTAGCTCTGATATATCTTAAATTATCACAGTACTACAATAATTTATTACATTTGAATACCTAAAACTTCATCGAAAATATCTGATGTGGGCAACACATGACTTTCCTTATATAATACAAGAAATTTACTACTTTTACAATAAAAAAAATCTGATGTTGACAGCATTTGACTGTCCCTGCAGACTCATATTCGCGTTCTCTTCATTTCTTCAATAATTCTTTATATTGAGTTTAATTGCACAAAATAATGTCCATAATTATTTCAAATGACACTGAATTCAAACGTTTAATTCAATTGTAGTTCTCAGTTGGTAACTGGACTTATTTTCAACGGTGGCGTAGCAAAAATGCGAAAAACTAAAATATCTCGAGAACGGTGTAATGGGAGTGTTCTCATTCTTTTCATCATCAAAAATTACGTATAAAACAAGCATTTAATTGATATATTTGAGCGTGCACAGTTTTTATTTTAAATTGCGACAATTTTTTCGAGTCAATTCGTAGAAGTAAAGCGGGTTGTTTTATCTCGAATCGTACCAAACACTAATCAGCACCAGGGTCACAGACGAGTGACTTACCTACCACATTTTATGAAATTCGTCAATCAAATATTAGATTTTGAGTTAGAATGGATACATACATTAAACACAGACAGACATACAGACAAACACACACACAGACGTCATTCAAAAATAGTGTTTTCGTGTTCTTAAGATCCCAAAACGTGTGAACCCGTCGAAAAACTCGAGTTACGATTTTCAACATGATTTCAATACTTTCCATATACATTACCATGTATTGCAGGGAAAATAAAAATTAAAGGTAATATTTTATAAATTGCTCTTATATTAGTATGTTATTAACCGATTTCGTAATACCCACACTGAATAATTGTTAATGTCGCATTTTAGGGATGTTTACATAAAATTAAAGTTGGAAAGTGTTTCGTAATCAATGCTTTATGCATGATTGATCTTTCTTGTGATTTCTTAATACTTTTCGTTGTTGAGCAAGCCTGTGAGAAATAAACCATGCTGATCGTTTCCATTAAATTCATATTTCAAACCTGCGATTTTCAAAAGTGATTAATACGTTGAATAAACTCCCACAAAACCGAGAGATTTAATTGATTTTCACTTTTTAAACCAACTATTTCCAATATTTTCGTTGGGAATCATGAACTTAGAGAGTAGAACTCCTTGGGAAAAAGTTTCGTTTTCCATCAATATCTCGACATCCCCTGGTTTTAGAAACTCGAAACTCGGACTAAATTTATGGGGGCTATTTCAAAGCTACCCACCAAATTATTTCATTAAATTCGGTTCAGTCGTTCTCCCGAGATGATGAGACAAACGAAAGTGTCGTTTTTCACTAATACATAGAGAACCACTGGTCGTAGAAACTCGAAACATAGACTAAATTTTAAGTGGGGCTATTTCAAGACTACCCACTAAATTTCATCAAATTCGGTTCAGCCGTTCTTCCGTGATGACGTGACAAACAGACAGACATATTTTCATTTTGATTTATATAGATATGTGTGTGTGTGTATGTGTGTGTGCAAATTATATAAACCTAGGTATTTTTATCAACATATTTCCGTATACAAAGTTACAAGATGCAAATTGAAAACCAGAAAAAAAAAGCAAAATTGTTACACTTCTGTATGAAACAGTAAAAGCAGTGGAATTTAAATTCAGCCGTTCTCCCGTGATTTTGATCACACATACATACATACATACATACGTTTCTTCTTTATATATATAGATGCTTATATTCTTTCCAAAAAAAAAATTGTCTTCTATTAGTCGTCATTTTCATTAATTTAGAGTCATTTTTATCAATTTGGCGAGATTTTCGTTAATTTGGAAACATTTCAAAAAGTCGCCAATTTGGCGGCGAAATTCCGCCAAATTCGTCACCAAAATCTCGCCAAGCGTTATGGACGGAGAAATAAGTTATTCTTACTGCAGATAAATGACTATTGGAGTTCAAATACATAAGTGTTACTCAAAGTATCTTTAATCATGAACGGAACGAGCTAGATCCCTAAGAATGATGTCATGAAATTTATCGCATGATATTACACATAAAAAGTGAACATGTTTCTCGACAGTTAATATATTTTTTTAATTTATGGGATTATTTGATACATTTATTTGAAAAATGTGCAATATCTTGAGAATGGTTCGTGCTAGCGTTCTAAAGTTTATGTCAATCGTTTTCTAAGGAAAAATTACATAAGAAATGTCTATTTGCGAAACTTTATTAAAGGTTTTGATTTTTTGATGATTTTTCAAAATTTCACTCGCAACTTTAGAGATGTTCTAAACATTCGATTGTGTTTAAAAAAACAATGGTCTTCCGATATTCACGGATTATATTTTGTGTACCAAATTTCATTCAAATCGCTCCATCCGTTCGTGCCTCATCGCCTCCACAGACTCACTGATACACACACACACCACCTCAAAAATGTTTGATTCGTGATTAGGAAAGCTTGAAACGTGCTCTCCCGTCAAAAACTCGAATTCGAATTTTAGACCCGGTCACAATACTTTCCTTATGCATTATGAACTTTATTCAAATTACGGCATCGAAATATAAATCGTCTAGCTCTCTATGTAAAAGTAATAAATATTTCATTCATATCACTTTTATTCCAGACTCCAGAGTTAAATAATTTTGCGGGAATAAAAATTCAGTAATTCTTATACAACTCATCTTACATTCACTTGTTTACATTCGGCATCCATTAAAATTTTGCTTCGTTGTAGACATATTCAAAGTTTGATGATCATTTAAACTAAGAAATAGTGTAATTGCGTTGGCACCGAATATAGATGCACAGAAAATACGCAAAAATAAAAGGATTTTAGGACGGATGCAACACTAAATATAAATTTAAGAGAACTTTAAAAATTAAGATTTTTACACTGGAAAAAATAGATGGATGGCATATTTTGAAGTGAGTCACGTGATCTCTTCATATAATATGGGTATAATTATTATTTTAATTTTTATTTAAATATCTACCAAAAATATTTTTACTGAATTTTTTTTACAAATTTTATGGGATAATTTGAATATTTTTTAAAATTTTCGAAACAATTTGTGAATTTTAACTTCGCTTAAAACGTGTTTAAAAAATTAGGTCCCATAGCAATCAATGTATTTCACTTTTCCGACCTGGGTTCAATCTGAAACTAATTGAGTGAGATTATTCATTTACATTCCCATATGTTCCACCGACCGTCTGAACAATATACTAAAATTTTATTTTGATGCACTTTACGGCAGTTATCGTGCGAACGGACATACAGACAGAATGAACAAAGTCATAAACACTTTTCAACTATGTTGTTGTTGAAACCCAGACCGTCCGACCTACCAGAAAGGTGTAAGGTAACTGTTTGGACGGTCGGGAAGTGCCACCCAATTTAGACCGGAACCCAGTAGGGGAGGCATCCACAGGGACCGTACCCTCCTTCCCCTACCACCAACCTCTCGGAAGGACTTTCGGACCCACATGTTTAACGTGATCGTACTCCGCATGAACACGGCGGCAGTTTTGGCAGTGGCTGGAATCGAACCCGGGCCTACCGAGTGCAACTCCAGCGCGCTAACCAATGGGCTACCGCGCCCACTTTTCAACTATGTGGGAAAGCGTTAAAAGTAGTATTTTTTATGAAATTTTTAAAATTTTACTTTGTCATTTTCAAATTTTCATTTGTTCAACAGCACACATGACAGGTCTCTCAACAATTTTGCACTTTAAAGGCGGATGGGACGAATGCATGTTTTACTTTTTAAGTGTAATGATTTTATCTATTTAATAATATTTTTTATGAACCGAAACGAAAAGATTTTCAGGTTAAAATGGAGGGGGGGGGGGTTAAATACAAAATGCATTGAGGAATAACGTTAGAAAATCTAATTTGGAAAGTTCGTGATCAATAAGCCCTTACTAACCCATTTAATGCATAATTATGTCAGATGTCTATCATGCTATCATGTTACGATAATATAAAATTTCGAATAAAATTCGAAGTTTTCCCTCGAATTTCAAAAAAATTCTATCTAGTTCTAGATTCTTGGATAACAAAGCCGAATCTAAAGTTTCATGAAAATCCATTAATGTTTGTGGCAACTATCGTCTGCACAAGAAATTGATCACCGACAGACGGACGTCACTCTGAAAAACGTGATCAGGAGGTCCTAAAACATATATTGGCATCAAAATCTTATTCTATAGTATGCGAAAATGAACATCAACTGGAGTCTGGTTCAAATCGACTTTCTCATACTAGAACGCATTTTCAAAAAGCATGTGATTTTTATTTATTTATTTATTTTTGCAAGAGAAATTTTGAAAAATGTGTAATGTTGCTCTAAATAATCACAATTATAGCATGTTACCTTTCACTTTACAGGGCTAGAAAACATATTCCGCTTGATACCAAGTTCGACAATGTACTCCTTGGGGACAACTTATCCCAGAGGGTTAATGACGTCACTAACAGAAAAATTGTATCATGTCTATTCCTCACTAAAATGATTGAAACTGTTACATTTCGTGATAATTGAGTCATCAATAACTCCTTTTATGTATGAGTATATTAACTTTCGTCTCATGCTGTCATGTTAAAATAATTTTAAATTTCGAAATTTTCGCTCTCGAACTTCAAATATTCTATCTAGTTCTAGATTTTTTTTGTAACAAAACCGGAAGGAAAATTTCATCGAATTCCATTAATATTTCTGGCATTATCTTGTGGACAAAAAATCGACCACAGAAAGACAGGCAGACGGACATCAGTCTAAAAATAGTAAATCTAAAAATATCTCGTATGTACTCCTATTCGATTTTTCGCTTTATATTTATGTGTTATGATGCTATGTACCATCACTGAAATGTCCATTCAATTATGTTGAACAATTGAGGAGAAATGAGTGTTTTTGTGCATGTAAAGATAATGTTGCAAAGTGTATATTTTCCCTTTGCAGTTTGTAAACAATGTGCTGAAGTTCAAGTACAATTATTTCATAAATGCAAATTTGTCCATAAAATGTTATGGTATATTAATTCTTTTATTTCTTTTTTGGAGCATATAGGGTTCCTGTTAATATCCTTAGGTACCTCAATAATGTCCTTAAGCATCTCAATAACGTCCTTAAGCATCTCAATAATGTTCTTAAGCAGTTCAATAATTTCCCTAAGTACCTCAATAAACACATTCATAATTTCAAGAACCTCAAGGAAATGTACATGAATTCGTGTCGTAAACATAGGTACATCAGTTACAAAATGATCATGTCCAAACAAAAAAAAGTGAGCGCAGAGTTAAAAATTCAGAAACCCGAATTAAAAAGTTAGAATAGCAAGCTTTGCAACACAGTGGTATAGACTAAATAAGCCAATTACAATATTGTAGAATTGTAGCATTGCCTAATGAGTAGGAACAATAAAACTGTTACAATTTGTCAGAGTAGGGTTATGTTTGAACTTCTGTTATTTTCAGAAATGCTAAAATTATCAACCGTGCCATATTTTATCACATAGATGGGTACTACGTCGTTGGCATTGTTTGCATACTTTAATGAATCGTTCGGCATAACGTGCGGTTTAACAGTATTGTGGCTTGGCTGCGTATCTAAAAATTGAATACCAATGACTGACATCTATTGCTTCCCTTATCATTTATCGTTCTTGGTGGCAGTTCCTGCTAATTCGGCAATTTTCTACAACTTTTTAATTGCCTTTCTTCGTCTATCTTTATTTCTTGAAACATTTATTATACTAACTTTTAAAATTATTCTCTAGGAGCGCTGCAATGAATCGTATTCGATCAAGCATAGTTATTATATATAGAACTGACTCGTATAACATAAAGACCTAACATATACTTATGAACCTTCCCTTACAATGTTATTGTATACTTAAAATTTCTCCTACTATAAAGATGAAATACCTACAGAACAGATTAATTAGCAAATCTTGAAGACTTATTTATATTAGAATAATTAATTATAAAAGCGTATATTTCCATGAAACTGTAACTTTCTTCAAAGATATAAAAGTTATTGAAGTTATAAATTTAAAAACCTTTCTGAAAATCTTATTGTATTGTTAGGATTGTGAAATGATCAAAAGAAACTTGATCATTATTCATCACTTTGATCATTATTCAGTAGGAAGGAAGAGTAAAACTAAAGAGTTGACACACGTTTCTTATTCTATTAATCATGCTATTACTCTGACTTTCTTGCAGGCTATAGACAATCAAGAGCTTGAAGACATGTTATTTTCCCTGCAATACATAGTGATATATAGGGAAAGTATTGGAATCGTGCCGAAAATTGAAACTCGAGTTTCGACGGATCTACACGTTTTGGGACATCTAGAACACGAAAAAACTATTTTAGCGTGACATCTGTGTGACTGTCTGTGTGTGTGTGTGCAAGTGTCTCTGTCTCTGTGAGTCAGTGTGTCTGTGCGTCTGTGAGTCTGTGCAATGTATATATCCACTTAAACTCAAAATCAAATTAACCAGATTTCGTGAAATATTTATAGGTGAGTCTCTTGTGGGTGACCCTGGTGCTGATTAGATTTTGTTACGATTCGGGATAAAAAGAACCTGCCTTTTTGCGAAATGGCCCTCAGAAAGCACATATATCCTTTCTAGTTAAAAAGCTAATGTACCAAATCTCATAAAATTTGATAGATAAGTCACTTGTAGGTCACACTAGTGCTGATCTTTTTTATGTAACGTCCTGCAAAAATGATCAAAATCTAAAATGGTGTGTGTCTGTGTGAGTGTCTCTGTCCCTGTGTGTCACTTGTGTGTGCAATGTATGTATCCACTCTAACTCAAAATCTAATTGACCAGATTTTGTGAAATGTTTATAGGTGAGTCTCTTGTGGGTGACCCTGGTGCTGATTAGATTTTAGTACAATTCGGAATAAAAAAGATCCAGCTATTTTTTGCAAAATGATCCACAAAAATCACATATAACCATTCTAGTTAAAAAAACTAATGTACCAAATCTCATAAAATTTGATAGATAAGTCAGTTGCAGGTCACACTAGTGTTGATTATATTTTGGTACAATTTGAAAAAATAATCTGCCTTTTTTACGAAATTTTCTTCAAAATCACCAAAATCTAAAATAATTGACTGCGTATGCTCAAAGGTTTTAATTATTATGTGTTATTTTTATACGTAATTTTTGACGTTGAAGAGAGTAAGATCAATGCCATCCCTCTAGGACTAACCGTTCTGGAAATGTTTTAGTTGTTCCCATTTTTGCTACGCCGCCATTAAAAATACGTCCAGTTACCAAATGAAAACGGAAATTGAATTAAAAGTGCAAATTCGGTGTAATTTCAAATATTTATGCGTGCTACTTTGTGTAATTGAAGTCAATTTAACGAATTATTAAAGAAATAAAAAGAAAAGGAATTTGGGTCTAGAGAAAGTCATATGATGCGAGCAGCAGCTATTTTTTTCCTAACTGAAAGTATTGTGATGGAATCAAATATCCGGATATTTGATTTTGATGGATTTGTACATTTTGAGCATTTTTGATTATGATTTAGCCACTTCATCAACGATTCCTTGTGTGGACACAAAGTTTCTCAAGCAAAATGTTCGAAGTAAGTACAATTTGGTAATAATACTATTATGCCAAGTGATCTTCTTGAGATATTATCAAGATAATAAAAAACTGATATTTCTACTGATGAATCTTTGCTACTTGAGAGCTGCATTTTTGTTTGGAAAATTTATTTGAGTATTTTATTATTTTACAGATACTGAGAAGATATCTTTTATAGACTTTGTGCATGTAGGTAATTTTCTAAATTGGACAACTTCGACGCTCTGTGATATCATATTTTAGTACGTTTTTAGTTTACCGATTTCCATCGGCGCAGCTTAGAATGTGATATCATTTTGACGCGATATATTTCTTCCTATTGCAAACTACATATTAGTTTCCAGAGCAATGTGCTAAAAATAATGTGAAATATAAAGAAATACAAAACGAGAGCAATAGATAAAAATACACAAATTAATAATTTTAAATGAAATATCACCTTTTCCTTCTTCTTTTCCCTCTTAACTATCTCACTTCATCTAGTCTAAGCTATACCAAATTGAAAAAAGCATCAGCCTTGAGTTTGTTCAGAATCAGATTTGGATAATTCAAGAAAGTCTTCCTGGAAGATGTCAAGGCGAGCTGTGCACTTGAAGTGTCACCTGAATACTTATCAATAATTAAATTTTATAAAGTTTTTAATTTATTTTTCATTATTTTAATTTATAAATGCAATGTTTACTTTTGATAATTCAAATTTAAAAAAGTCCTTTGCTTACTTTTCAATTATTTAAATTTAATCAGATTTTGTTTATTCAAGAATTTAAAATTTGAAAAACTTTTGTTAAATTTCTATAATTCAAATTTCTTAAATATTCTTATTTAATACTTTAAATTATACTTAGTCTTTGTTTACTCTTTGAGTATTTAAACTTTAAAATCCTTGTTCATGTTTTAATAATTAACATTTAAAAAAACGTTCAACTGTGGTTCAATTTAAGTTTGAACATGTTTATCTTTCTTTTTATACATATTTTATATTCGAAAATTCGAATTCGAATTAGGGTCTAAAATTCGAATTCGAGTTTTCGACGGGAGAGCACGTTTAAAGCATCCCTGATCACGAATCAAACATTTTTGAAGTCATGTCTGTGTGTGTATGTGTGTGTGTCAGTGAGTCTGTGGAGACGATAACTGATGAACGAATGGACCGATTCGAACAAAATTTGGTACAAAAATCACAATCCGTAAGCACTGGAAGCCTATTGTTTTTATACGCAATCGAATGTTCAACCCCCCCCCCCCCCTAAATTTTCGAGTGAAATGTTGAAAAAATCGTCAAAAAATCAAAACCGCTAATAAAATTACGCAAATAGACATTTTTTATGTAATTTTTCATTTGAAAACGATTGACATAAATTTTAGAACGCTAACATGAACCGTTCTCGAGACATTGCACATTTTTCAAAAAAAATTATCCAAAAGTTATATAAAATAAAAAAAAAAATATTTCCTATTGAGAAACATGTTCACTTTTCATATGTAATACCATGCGATAAATTTGGTGACATCATTTTCGTGGATCTAGCTCGTTCCATTCATGAAAAAAGATACTTTGAGTATTACTTTTGTATTTGAACGCTAATAGTCATTTATCTGCTGTAAGAATAACTTATTTCTCCGTCCATAACGCTTGGCAAGATTTTGGTGACGAATTTGGCGGAATGTCGCCAACTTGGCGACATTTTTAATTGTTGCCAAATTAACAAAAATCTCGCCAAATTGATAAAAATGATGCTAAATCAATGAAAAGGACGACTAATTTAAGAAAATTCAATATCTTGGAAAGAATATAAGTATCTACTATAAGAATAACATTTGTTTTAACTGTAAGAGTAGTAAATTCATTGTATTATATAAGGAAAGGCATGTATTGTCCACATCAGATTTTTTATAAGATGACGCGACATAAATTCGTCCAGATGAAAATATAGATTTTTTCCCATATTTGCATTCTATTCAAATTAAACTCACATAGCCAGAAAAAGTATAATACTAGCATAAAAATGAACATTACCTTCGCATAAGTAACAGATAACATCACATGCAGAAATAGCGATATTTGGATTAAGCGTAGGACGTGAAACAGAATATGACGTCGTAAACTGAAAATATGATACATCAGAATTGGCAGATCTTATTTTTTTTTACTATACATATTAGGATTTCGATAAACTAGACACCTATATTTTTATTGATTTATATATGTTATTACTTTCCCTACATGGTAATTTATATAGAAATGCAAAGAAAAATATTGATATCGTCTGTAAGAAAAGGCATTTGGTGACTAGATCTGAAATGTCTTTTCATTTTTGAATTTTATAATATTTTCAGTAAGCTATTTTTTCGTAGATTGTATATAAAATATACAGGGATACATATATGAAGAAGAATGAGATTCAGTATCAGGAAATCTTATCCACTGAATAAGATTTTCTCATATTAAACTCTGTTTCTCAAATTTTAGAATGCATACAATAATTTTATATGATAAATATATATTCCACATTTATCATTGATGACGATCAAATTTGCTATCAATATTTTTACTTATTTGAAGCATCTATTTCTTAGAAATTTACATTGGATAGAACTTAGACGATCGCAGATATGAATTTAGAAGCGAATTTCAAAGGAAATAGGAGTTCACGAAGGATTTCTACTTCTATTAAAGGTTCAAAAATTTCATGTTAATTTTGTTTTTAATGGCCAGCCACTTGATTTTCGTCATTCGCCTTTCGTCAGAGGCCAGAACGTGAACCATTTAGCCGTCCTAAGACGTTGCCCCAGGCGCACCAGAGGGGGCAGAACACACTACGCCCACTACACAAACATCCATGCCTTACGTGGGACTCGAACCTACAACGCGGCGGTCGAGCGATTGCTGTGGAAACGCTCGCCTTGACCACTCGACCACTGCGTCGAATGCGTCCATATTCATTGAAACATACATTTTTCAAGATATATAATGGATAAGAAAAGTGTTTATATTGTAATTAATTTAGATTATTAATCTTGATAATTAATTTTGATAATTAATTTTAGACGAAGCAGGATGGTTCACCAACAATTTCCACACCCAGTCCCTTTTCCACTTCCGATTGAGAAATATCCTTTTGTATCAATTTCTCAGTATTGGCTAGTAAAAGAGCCCAGATAATAATTGATATGGATTTAGCATGAAACTCTGGAGGGGGTAGGAAAGCTCACTATGGATTTGTGTTCTCGATATTTCTCTTTTGACTCAAGAAGTTTGCATTTTCGTTACAACATCTATTTTTCAGGATCAGGTATAGTAATAGCTGTATAACAACTTATGTGAATTCAATATTACATTTTAGGGGGTACGACATTCACTAAGGATTTTCACTTTCACGGGATGGTTCCACTTCCTGTTCAATTATTTTCCACGAAACATATATTTCACAAAACTGGTTAAAAATATATTTTTAGAAAACACTATTTTCTCCGCCCTGAGGGTGAAATAGAAAATTCGGCTACATTAGGTTCTGTATTGTAGTTGATACTATAAGTTTGCAAGTCAGCCTTCTAGGTCAACAGAGATGCTTCTGTAGTGCGAAGAAAGATTAAAACTCGTTAGGTAATTACATATAGTAATATTCTTTGGAAAAAGTTCAACACTCATGTTTTAATTTTTATTTTTTAATTTAATTAAGTTGCGCTATATATTGTTACTATAAGCGTACAAACATTCAGCCTTCTAGGTCACCCGGTGGCTTCTAGAGGGTCTAGAAATACAGAAACACTTTTGGCACGTTAGACAATTATTTATATTGATAGTATTGATTTAATCGAATGTCATTGTTCAGAACATGTATTCGTGCTTCGACACACAGACATTTGCCTGGCTAATCTAACAACGAAGCTCTAACAACGAAGCTACTGAGAAAATAATATTTATTTTCATACTTGAATTGAACTGACAACCGTGAAAACAAAATTATAATCCTTTATTTTTCCAATATAAACATGATCTTATCGATAAAGTATACAACGACGTTTAAATTAGGATGAAAGTACTTCATGCACGCATAAACATTTTTTTTCTGGCAACATACAACAAAGAATGAATGTTCGAATAAAATTTTAAATACTTTGAATAAGATATTTATTTAAATAAATTATCTTCTCGTAAGTCTTTTACTTTGGAACTTCTCGGGAATATATCATTCCCCTTATCCTTCAGATGGTGACAACTGAATTAAATTGGTTTTTCTTTAGTGATAAAAATTATCGCTCCTGAAATGCAATTCAAAGATACAGCTGAGATAAATAATAAAAAAAAATGTAATGTTGAATTATTTCAAGCGAAAGGATTTATGGTCTTAAATGTCACGTCTTAAATATTTTTATCAATAAGACATGCACGTCAATTTTCGTTCATTAATATTGATGTTTTTGCCTTTTGCAAAGAACATGTAATTCAGACTGAGATTCCAAAAATAGATCTAGTCCAAATATTGACATGCCGCTTAAAATGTGTGGTGAGCTATTTACCCTCATTGTACTTAAGAATATGTGATCCTAGCGAGAACACAATTGTGGCGCCTTTCAGACGATATGTATAATATTATATTATGTTAATATTTACGATTTAATGATAGTCAGGTAGAACCACTGTCCGGATGAAAATATCCGAAAGAAAATTTCACGTTATACGAGTATTACGTAAAATACTTAAAGTACGGAAAGTACGGAAAGTATGAGACAACTAGAATTGGGAGATGGATCCTCCTGGAACATCTCTTGACTTACAGCAAAGTAAGTGGAGCTGATGAAGCTAAAATAAAATAAAGAGGCAAAGTAAAGGGACAAAGTAAAAGTAAAGAGATAAAGAGGATGAGATGAAGAAATGAGGAGACGGAGTGCAGGGAGATGAAATATGAGAAGGTGAGCATAAAAAGGGAAACATAAGAAAGGACCGACTAAGCATAAATCATAATACCTTTAAAGGAGTGTCGAAAACCCAGGCCGTCCGACTCATCCGAAGATATAGAACAGCAAAAATGGGCGGCCGGGAATTCAAGGAGTGTGGAAAACCAAGACCGCCCGACTCCCCGGAGGGCATGGAGCTGGTAGTTGAACGACCAGAACTTGTAACCTGTGTATGGAGTGTAACAAACAAGGAATGTTTTTAGAGAAGTATAAATTTTTGAACAGAGAGAGGTAAAAAAAAATGGGAATATTTAGTAAACATCCTTATTCTATAGAATTTGATGTTGGATAAATATCATTCACATATGTGCTCTATCTACTGCAGATTATCAGAAATAAATGCTTCACAAAGCATTTAGTCAAAACTATGGCATGAAAACATTCTTCCTACCAAGAAAATCCTGTTGCTTTTAGAATAAATACAGTTAAATAAATAATAAAATGCACAGTTTGAAAACAATTAAGGAACACTAAATGAAGAAAAAATGTTGACATACCGAACGGCTCTGTCTTCATATATCAGCTGTAGAAAAAGATACTCTTATTCTCACATAACTTTGACTTTCCGTACTTATCTTTATTCAAGACAAGTTGCATAGTTTTGATCTCACAAAGAGAATTTATTCCATTTCTATTTTAAGAGAACAATACAAGGAGATCGTTTTGCAGATTGTATTATGGTATCGAATGTCTTGCACTATAAAGTATTAGGGGGTATATTTTCCTTCTACATATACATTTATTTTTTCAATTCAAGTGACACTATGGAAAAGGGATTTAAAAATTAAAAAAACTGATATGAACAGCACAGGACTTTACTACAGACTCAAATTCATCTTCGCTTTCTTTCTTTCATGTTTCATATATGAGTTTATTAGCAAATAAAAGGACTGGTAATTATTTGAAATTACTCTGCATGTGCAGATTTATATCAACTCTCGTTTTCGTTTTCGTTGGCCAACTGGACGTATGTTCAAAGACGACGTGGCAAAAATACGAATAAGCTAAAATATTTCGATAGCGATTAGGACTAGCGTTATGGGATTAGTCTCATTCTTTTCGTCGCAAAAATTACTTACAAAACAAGCATTTAGCTGATACATTTGAAAACACGTAGTCTTTCATTTAAGACTTTGGCAAGTTTTGCTTGCCATTTCGTAAAGGAAGGCACTTTTTTTCCGAATCGTACCAAAATTAATCAGAACCAAAATATCCAACAAGGGATTTACTTACCAAATATTGTAAAATTTGGTAGACTAGTTTTTCCCCTAGAGTGAATACAAACTTTTTGCGGACTTTTTCGGAAAAAACAAGATATGTTCTCATTTTCTGAATCGTATCAAAATCTAATCAGCACAAGAATCACTCACAAGTGACTTATCCACCAAATTTTGTAAAATTTGGTCAGCTTGTTTTTCAGGCAGAGTGGATAAATACATTGAACAGACAGACACATACACAGACATCATTCAAAAATTCGTGGTCTGGGGTGCTCGAAACGCATAGATCCGTCGAAAAATCGAGTTGCGATTTTCGACATGATTCCAATATTTTCCCTGTACAATACCATCTCTGGTAAGTGTAAGACCAGACAGACAATTTTTAATTCAGACAATACAACAACAAGGGAAAAAAACTAAACAAAGGACTGAGACATGGGTCGTCAGGGTTGATATTCATGATCGGAGTAATTTACGACCCATAAATTAACGAATTCGCAATGACATCATCAGATGGAAAAGTCATAATAGATAAATGGGCGTAACCAATACTTAATTCCATTCGAACAAGCTCCATCAAAGAGGGGGGTTCGGTCAGGACCGAGCTCAATCTATCATAAAAAGCAAATCCAATGAAAGTCTGCGAAGGCGTTGTTCCCTGAAACAAGATAAAATTAAATTAAGATTGCCAAACGAAAGGATAATGAGCAGTTGGAAAAAATTCGTCGTGCTGCTAAGATGACATCAGTTCGAAAATTTTGATTGAGATACAAAAATGAAAGGATCCTCGAATTGGAGAACAATAATATATTTGCTGTGAACCAACGGAAGTCAAAGAAGTGTCATATACCCCAAGTCAAGCAATGATCATCAATGCCGTGTAAATGCATAAAAAAGGTACGTGCCAACAACATATATAGACAATTAGATAGTGCTCTATTTAGAGCCAATTTTAAAAATATATGTATTAAGAAAAATGAAAATTTTTGACATGAAAAGTGGAAATCCATCTATAAATCTGTGTATCCTTGAAAAATAGATATTTCAAAGAAATTCTTTGAAACCGAAGCAAAAAATCAGACTGAAAGTGGAAACTTTATAGTGATTACTTCTTTTGAAATTTAATGCTGAATTCATATCAGTAATCATCTAATCTCTATCTATAGCCAATGAGAAATATATGTTTCAAGACATGCTTTTAACTGGAAGTGGATATCGTTTTGACCCAGTCCCCTCCATTTTCTTCCAAAATGTGATGTTGAATTCATATCAGACACCATTAAAGCTATAGGTAGAGGAGAAGTTTCAACAAAACTGTAAATTTTCGAACTGGACGTGCCATCTCCTGTACGGGAAGTTGAAATTCTTATTGAGTCCTTCAATCATCTTTGGAATTTAATGCTGAATCCATATCAGTTATTATCTAAGCTTTACCTCAAGTCAATTTTGAGACATAGATGTTTTAAAGCAAAATTTTGAGCCGGCAGTGGAAAAGAAACTAGAAGGGGAAAGTGATTAGGAAATCACCTAACCTCATCTAGCATGCCAAGTTGAATCGATATCAGTTAATATATAAACTCAATCTATAACCAATTTTGAGATGTGAATGTTTCAATTAATATGGAATTGTTTTAACCGGAAATGAAAAATAATCGGAAAGGAAAATTCATTTGGTGCTAAATCCAAATTAGTCATCAGCTAAGTTTCACGGCAGACACTGATAAACAGATGTTTCAAGAAAGCATTTTTTACAAAAACAATAGTGTAGCAAACTTTTTGCCACCATCAATTCGTTAATCAAAGCTTAAACAGTTGATTGAATGTATCAACCTATTTTAAAGCAAAACTTTGCCATTCAAATCTTTCAACTAGTTTCAAACTCTGCTTTACTGGTCCGGTTTACTAATTTTAATAAAACGGTCGATACATTGTCGAATGCGAATTGTTGAATATCCGTCGAATTGTTGAATATCCGTACATACAATTGCGGTAGCGGTCTCAGAACCAAATTGTGGGAAGAGATTCCGCTACGCACAAAACAGCCAGTGATCGTATATCACAACAAAAACAATATAGAAATTTATAGTGGTAATTGTCATAGCAATAAACTCAGGCATTATTTAGATGAGGTTTTCCCAGTCTAGAAGAATTATATTCTAGATGGTATTCAGTGAGCAAAGAACATGAGGGAATACAAAAAGGAAGGCACATTTATCAAATTAAACAAATCTATTTATTTATTCATCAACATATCTTTTATCAAACATTCATTTACTTAAATTTTAATATTCAAAATAATTCAGAGCTTCCATTATTATTATGCAATCAATATTTCAAATTATGCTCTGCTCAATAATATTTCAATCATTATTTATTATAATTCAATTAAAAAGCTGTTACTTTTATCATGTGATTCAACAAAGTTCAAGTTACTTATTTTCTTTAAATTCAACAAAACCAGTATTATTCAAAATTAAACATTTTAGTGTGCCTGCGCTTCTTTCAAATAAACCAGATCTTTAAGTTAGAACTTCTGGTTCCACGACATAAAGGGGTTACCTGTACAGTTCCACTAATCAAAATCACAGAAAAGTTCCGGATTCGGAAAACACGGCTTGAAGGGAAATCGAATTAATTTCCAAAACGAGTGTCCAGGTCATCTCAAAATTCAACAGGGCTTTACGCCAGATAATTCCAAGGAGATCATCCGTCCCGATTCCAACTCAAGGAGACCAACTCGATCCCCAGTAAAAATCATCCTGGAATAAAAAAAAGGTAAATTTAGAATTTAAATATAGAAAGTCGAATCTTCTCCAGGAACTTCTTCATCCAGGCTCCAGGAATGGATCGTGGTTTCATCAGAAACAAAATATCTCCATCCAAGAACACTTAGCCATTTTGGCCAAAGCCTTTGTCTTAAGTTTTAAGACAAAATTTCGATGCGACTTCTCCAAACGAAACTTCCAAGTCGAATCCCCGGGTCTCAAGAGTCCAGCAAAAAGTTCTCCTCAAAACAGTTTCCTGATTGGCAGGCAAGCGCGCCCAGCAACAGCCTTCTCCTCCGACCACACGTCACACAACCAGGCGAGACAGAATTCCTGGCTCGAGGCAACGGATTCTCGACGAAACACAGATTTTAATGCAAAACGAATCCAGACAAGGCCTACCGAAAAACCGCACAGGCACGGAAGGAAAGAAAAGTGTTTTTCTCACAGAAAAACACGAAAGGCTCATGGCGCAGAATTGCGACATGACACAATAATGTTAAATAAATATTCATTTAATACATAAATCTTTCAGACATCTAACGTTTAAATATTTAAATACATAAATACATAAATGTTGTTTGGCGACTAATTTGGCGAAATATTATCAACATGGCGACTATTTAATGTAGTGCTAAATTGACGTAAATGTCTCCAAATTCGCAACAATGACGCTAAATTTCCAAAAGTGACGCCAAATTGATGAATTAATAATTAACATATTTTAAAATGGAGTATGTTGTACAATAGATATTAGTAGTAATTTCAATTGCCAAATTATATTTGTGCGAAAACAAAATTGATTTGATACTTCAAAGTAATTTTACATGTTGTCACACAAAAACTCGCCAAATGTCAGTAAACTTTTCAATGTATCTTCATGTATTTTTCAGTGTATATTTCAATGTATTTTCATGGATCTTCTTCATCATTATGCCGCATTGAAATAAATAAAATAGTTGAATTATGTAGAAAAAGCTGCCCTTATCAGATTTTTTTAGATTTAAATATGAGACATTTTTACATAATTTCTGATGAGGACAGCATAAGTTTGTTTATAGTAGAGATTATGGTAAGTATTACTTTCCTTATATACATAATGTATAAGGAAAGTATTGTGACGGGGTCGAAAATTCGAATTCGAGTTTTCGACGGGAGAGTACGTTTCAAGCATCCCTGATCACGAATCAAAAATTTTTGAAGTGATGTCTGTGTGTGTGTGTGTGTGTGTGTGTGAAAGTGCGTGTGTGTGTGTGTGTGTGTGGCAGTGAGTCTGTGGAGACGATAACTGACGAACGAATAAACCGATTCGAACCAAATTTGGTACAAAAATCACAATCCGTAAACACTGGAAACCTATTGTTTTTATACGCAATCGAATGTTCAGAACCCCCCTAAATTTTCGAATGAAATTTTGAAAAAATCGTCAAAAAATCAAAACCCCTAATAAAGTTACGCAAATAGACATTTCTGATGTATTTTTTTATTAGAAAACGATTGGCATGAATTTTAGAACGCTAATATGAACCGTTCTCTCTATTATTCTATTCGTGCTTAAATACGTTGATCAAGCTTTCAATATAATCTCGTTTGAATGTGTTCTGATTATAAAAACTTTTTTCGAAACCTGACATTTTAAAGAGTAAATTCTGACGAAAGATGGCAAACAATTACTATATAGATAACATTCTATTATTATTTCAAAAACCTGTATTAAATTTTGTTTGGGTATCAGTCACGTAGATTAAAAGTTGTGATACTTTCTTTCAATGTAACAAATATATTTTCCGCCACAGATAATTTAAATTTTTCTTTTAAAAACATAGCCTTCTAAAATGGAAATAACGTATTAATGTATATCGTTAAATTAAATGAAACAAAAGTGCATAAAGCGTATTTTTATTAGTCTGAAAGCTTTTCAGGATTTTCAAATTTTAGACATTTTTATGTTATTTTTCATGAAGAATGTATTTGAATTTAAATCTCACCGCGAAAATAACCTTGATTTGAAAAGAACTAAGTGAATGAATTGAATACTCTTTGTGTGTAGGATATTTCTACATATTTCTACACTATTTGCATCTTTCTTTATGCAAACGTTTTGTTGTGTACGTCCCAAACATATTTGTCGATAAAAAAAATGCGCTCCCAATTGGCGATAACAGTATCCATGGACCGGTTTTGCGTATTTTACGCTTATCAGCATAAACTAACCATTAGCTGGAATGGTAGCAAGAAAGCATGCTATTTGTCGAAATTTTACAAACTTTAGTAGGAACTACCAATCACAGTCCTTTTGCTTAGCCGGCATAAAATTTGATCACAATTTAGCGTAGACTACGCAAAATTTTAAGAACCAGGCAGAAAGGGCACCCTAAAAAAATCTGATGTGGGCAACACATGACTTTCCTTACATAATGCAATGAATATACTAATTTTACAGTAAAAAAATAGGTTTTTCTTATAGTAGATAATTATATTATTTCCAAGATATTGAATTTTCGTCAATTAATCGGCATTTTCATTGATTTAGCGTCATTCTTATTCATTTGGCTATATTTCCGTAAATTTGGCAACATATGAAAAAGTCGCCAAGTTTGCGACATTCCACCAAATTCGTCGCCGAAATCTCGCCAAGCATTATGGACGAAGAAATAAGTTATTCTTACAAATGGCTATTGGCTTTCAAATAAAAAAGTATTACTCAAAGTATATTTTTCATGAATGGAACGAGCTAGATTCACGAAAATGATGTCACCAAATTTATCGCATGGTATTACATATGAAAAGTGAACGTGTTTCACAATAGGAAATATTTTTTTTTAATTTTATATGACTTTTTTATAATTTTTTTAAAAAATGTGCAATATCTCGAGAAGGGTTCATGTTAGTGTTCTAAAATTTATGTAAATCGCTCTCTAATGAAAAATTACATATGAAATATCCATTTGCGTAACTTTATTAGCGGTTTTGATTTTTTGATGATTTTTTCAAAATTTCACTCGAAAATTTAGCGGGATTCTGATCATTCGATTGCGTATAAAAAAATAGGCTTCCAGTGTTTACGAATTGTGATTTTTGCACCAAATTTCGTTCGAATCGGTCAATTCGTTCGTCAGTTATCGTCTCCACAGACTCACTGACACACACACACACACACACACACACACACACATACTTTCACACACACACACACATACTTTCACACACACACACACACACTCACACACATACTTTCACACACACACACACACAGACATCACTTCAAAAATGTTTGATTCGTAATCAGGGATGCTTGAAACGTGCTCTCCCGTCGAAAACTCGAATTCGAATTTTCGACCCCGTCACAATTCTTTCCTTATATATTATTACTTTCCTTATATACATAATGTATAAGGAAAGTATTGTGACGGGTCGAAAATTCGAATTCAAGTTTTCGACAGGAGAGCACGTTTCAAACATCCCTGATCACGAATCAAACATTTTTGAAGTGATGTCTGTGTGTGTGTATGTGTGTGTGTGTGTGTGTGTGTGTGTGTGTGTGTGTGTGTGTGTGTGTGTGTGTGTGTGTGTGTGTGTGTGTGAAAGTATGTGTGTGTGTGTGTGTCAGTGAGTCTGTGGAGACGATAACTGACGAACGGATGGACCGATTCTAACCAAATTTGGTACAAAAATCACAATCCGTAAACACTGGAAGCCTATTGCTTTTATATGCAATCGAATGTTAAGAACTCCTCTAAATTTTCGAATGAAATTTTGAAAAAATCGTCAAAAAATCAAAACCACTAATAAAGTTACGCAAATAGACATTTCTTATGTAATTTTTCATTAGAAAACGATTGACATACATTTTAGAACGCTAACATGAACCGTTCTCGAGATATTGTTCATTTTTTAAAAAAATTATCAAAAAGTCATATAAAAAAAAAATTCCTATTGAGAAACATGTTCACTTTTCATATGTAATACCATGCGATAAATTGGGTTACATCATTCTCGTGGAACTAGTTCATTCCATTCATGAAAAAATATACTTTTAGTAATACTTTTGTGTTTGAACGTCAGTAGTCATTTATCTGCTGTAAGAATAACTTATTTCTTAGTGCATAACGCTTGGCGAGATTTTGGCGACGAATTTGGCGGAATGTCGCCAACTTGGCGACTTTTTGAAATGCTGCCATATTAACGAAAATCTCGTCAAATGGATAAAAATGACGACTAATTGTCGAAAATTTAATATCTTAGAAAGAATATTAGTATCTACTATAAGAAAAACCTACTTTTTTTTACTGTAAAAGTAGTAAATTAATTACATTATATAAGGAAAGTCATGTGTTGCCCACATCAGATTTTGTATATAAGGAAAGTTATAAGGAAGAGACGCCCATTGCAGGCAACAGCATCTATGGACCGGTTTTGCGTATTTTATGCGCTCTTCAGCATCGACCAACCATTAGCTGCAATTGCAGCAAGAAAGCTTGCTATTTGTCGCAATTTTGCAAACTTTATTGGGAACTGACAATCAAAGTCCTTTTGCTTAGCCGAAATAAAATGTGTTCCCAATTTAGCGTGGACTACACAAAATTGCAAGGATATGGCATAAAAGGCACCCCCAAAAATAAGGAAGATACGCTCATTGCAGACAACAGTATCTATGGACTGATTTTGCGTATTTTATGTTCTCATTAGAATCAAACAACCGTTAACTCCAATGGTAGCAAGAAAGCTTGCTATTTGTCGCAATTTTGCAAACTTTAGTGGGAACTGACAATGACAGTCCTTCTGCTTAGCCGGCATAAAATTTGTTCACATTAGTGTGGACTACAGAAAGTTGCAAAAGCCAAGTTCAAAATCGCAAAGTACCGATAGAAAGGACACCCCCAAAAATAAGAATGATACGCCCATTGCAGACAAATGTTTCTATGGACTGATTTTGCGTATTTTATGCGCTCATCAGAATCAAATAACCGTTAGCTCCAATGGCAGCAAGACAGCTTGCTATTTGCAATTTTGCTAACTTTACATTTTACAAACTTTACTTGCAATTTTTTCCAACTTTAATGGGAACTGCATAGTCCTTTCCCTTATTCGGCATAAAATTCGTTCACAATTTAGCTTTACAACACAAAGTTGCAAAAGCCAAGATCAAAATCGCAGAAACCCGACATACAGGGGCATCCCCCAAAATAAGGAAGATACTCCTATCTCAGATAACAGTATCTATGGGCTGGTTTCGCACTTATTATGCGCTCATCAGCATAGAATCACGGTTAGCTACAATGGCAGCAAGAAAACTTGCTATTTGCCGCAATTTGGGGTACTCACAATTGCAGTTAAATTTAATAAATACGTTTCAGAATTTTGGATAACGAACTCGACAATAAAACTAAATAGATAAAATACCAATTACAAAGATGTAGAACATTGTACAATTAGTAGAAATCGACACCACGAACGTACAAAATGCGTATATAAAAATTAACAAATATCTGTCAAAAAGTCGTATGATCAGGGACTGTAACACGCCGACACTTGCAATGCTTGTCAAATTACACAATAAAATTATTTCCTGAATTCAAATGTGTCAACAGGGGATTGTTTTAACAAGCTGTACATCACATTTCTTCACACATAAGTGTTTTTCATTTTAGCATTTTAAATAACACATCGATTCGCCAATAACAGTATTGCTTAAAATAACCGTTCTGTAAGATCCTGTAACGGTTTCATTGTCTATTTTTACTCATTAGACGATGCTATAAAACTTTTAAATCGGCATTTTTGTCTATCTCATTTTATTGTCAGGTTCATTTATTTTATTTTGTTTAATTTCTCCACTAGGGTTACGGCATTCGTTTTTATTCACTGCATTCACTCTTTTTATGGCCACTTTAATATAGATAGACGAAATGTGTACAATCATGAAACTTTCCTTATAAAGTTATTAAATTACTCAAGAACGTTTCTAAGAAGCCTGCATATGGTTTATTTGAAAGCAAATTATATAATTTGTTTTATTTTATTTCATATTTATTTTATTTTATTTATTTTAAGTGGATACAATAGATTTAATCCAGTTGCAGAACTATTAAATATGAAAAGAATAAAATATAACTACCAAAACCCGGGGGTTGGGAACATGAATAGAACTAAAAGAACTCTCCTTCCCTTAATGTTGTAAGCATGTATATATATATATATATATATATATATATATATATATATATATATATATATATATACGCTAGTGCATGTATATATACAAATATAATATATTAAGCCAGTGCTGAATATTTCTTTTTTCGGCATTGTGGCCGATATATATATATATATATATATATAAGTAAATATGTAATTTTAGTATGAAAGTTATAAAATACCAGAAATCACACGAATAAGGCGCGAAGCTGCACTACAACGTGGATTCAAATATCATACCCGAAAAGTAGACAAGTAAATAGAAGCAATATACCAAAGATTGGCCGGAGGGGTTGTAACCCCCACTCCCCGGTTAAGCAAGCTTTTCATCTAGACCACACTCCCGGAAGCCGATATATTACATAAGATATGTGTACCGAAGTACTAGTACACTCTTTTTACATCTTTTTACATTTTTGATACTTCGGTATTCATATCTTATGCAATATATCGGCTTCCGAGAGTGTTGTCTAGACGAAAAGTTTGCTTAACCGGGGAATGGGGGTTACAACCCCCCCCCCCCCGGCCAATCTTTGGTATATTGCTTCCATTTACTTGTCTACTTTTCTGGTGTGATATATATATATATATATATATATATATATATATATAGAGAGAGAGAGAGAGAGAGAGAGAGAGAGAGAGAGAGAGAGAGTGAGAGATTTCTGTAATTAAGAACACGTAAGAATTTATTTTGGACTACCTCGTTTTGTTGGAAATGTATATGGTAACTTTTGCGTGTTCAGCTGATATCGATACCTTTACATTGAAATCCACCTAGTTGAAAAATCCCTCGTCATTGCGTGTGTCTTCTTGCTCCTGCGAATGTTGTTCTCTGTTTCAGATGTTGATTGGCCCGTTTTGTATAAACGACTGAAATTGTTATTAGAGTCAAATTTTCACATGCATGCATAAACATGTCAAAGGAGCCAAAGAAGCTGATTGCTTTCCATATATCGCTAGCGGCACGCTCTGTTGTATATTCAATTGCCTCAACTTTTTTATTCTTATATGCAAAACGCAGAGATCAAACAAAGAAAAGCAAGCACTGAAAAGAAAATTTTTAGAGAAGCAGAAAAATATGATTTATTTACCCGGTTGTATTGATTTAATTACATCACGGAAATTCTATTTGATTCATAAAAGCGGCTGATTCCATTAATCAAGGATTCAAGTGACCGGTGGCCACTCTATGTCTTAAAAGTCCTCAAAATGATGAAATTTCATTAAATTGATTGCAACTGTCATCAAATTGTCACCAAATTTGTCGCCAAATGTAGAATCCCTAGCAAAAGCGTGCTTGTCAAATGAACAGTGAATAAACAGTGAAATTCACTCTATTAAACCGACAATAATTCCCAATTTATCTCCCCCATCTTAAGCGACAGGTAATATTATGAAATTGCACGTAATTTTCCACAATATTGAATTTCATTCATTTGACGTTATTTGTGCTAATTTAGCTTTATTTGCCAATTTAGCAAATTTTTCAAAAGTCATGAAGTTCTTGATATTCCTTCAAATTCAACACCAAATTACTCGCCAAAAGTTGCGAACAGACAGGCAGAAGGGCTTTTCTTATATTGTATTGTATCAAATATACAGGATGAGTCAGAACTCTTGGACCAAACTTTAAGGGGTGATAAGTCACATCTAAACAACCAATTTTTGCCATACTAAGCAGGGTCGTAACGCAAGAGGTGAACAGCTAGACGTCGCTGACATTGAACGCAGTGACGACGGCGTCAGAACTAGCCAGGGTTTAAGCTGATCGTCTGATCTCTCCTGTATCGACTTTTTCTTATGGGGCCATATGAAAAGTCTCATCTACAATAGCCCCATCGACTCCGAGGACCTTGTTGCTATTATTGCTGTTTCTGCCGGTGAAGTCCAAGATATGCTGGGTGTTTTTGCTTCCCCTTAAAGTTTGGCGCAAGAGTTCTGATTCACCCTATATAGTATTTCAATACTTTTATTTTTTACGACTTGACACATATTATTGACGTAAACTCGCCAAAATGAAGAAAAATTGTCTTTACACACTTTATTATCGTAGCTGAACTGCTTGCAGTATTTTAACACGAAAACTGAAATTTTATGCAGAAATGTAAAGAAAATTAACACAATAATTTTTTTGGTGCCCTGAAGATTTCTGTTTTTCATTTTCGCCGCCATAAATGTAACCCCTACCTCCGAAAAGGACGTCCTTTATTTTACATCCTAAGGTGAATTTATGTTACCGTAACCGGTTGCAACTTTTAGTATACTTATTTCATACTGATTTAATATTTACTATTGCATGTACTGAAGTAAAAGATATAATATATATATAAACATAAACGCATCATGAAATCAAATTATTTGAACGAATAAGAATGCAGGAACATATGTCAAAGAGCAATAAATAATATGTAAAATAGTAACACTAAAATGCCCATTAATATTCATAAATAATATTATGAGGAACAAAGGTGAAATGTCCATAGATGAGATTTTCCTTGCATCTTATTTCAAATCATCCAATAGGAAATAAATTTTAAACATTCAAAACCTAAAAGTAATATAAAGTTTTAAACTCTTTGTAAATTAACATAATAGCTCCCACAGAAAGCAGTCTGAAAATTTCACAGAAGTTTATAATTGCAGATACAGAATAATATGACTCATAAAGCGGTTTAATGTTTGTGTTTCGAATTCTTCGTTGAATATATTGTGAAAATAGAGTCTTTGCTATCGCCAAGGGGAACGAGTTGTGAAACTAAAGACAAGTTATGAACAGATTTATGTAGGCACATATATATTTAAATGGCGAAAATGGCTGCACTAGTTTCCGAATTGTACGCAATATGTTTTGGAAAAGCCTTAAAATGGTGTTGAAAATTCTATTTCTATGATTTTGCATGTCTTATGAACTAACTGCAAATGAAAATCGTTTTTCGTAGGCCATCTGTGTATATGCTGTTGTTGTTGAGACCCAGACCGACCGACCTACCAGAAAGGTGTAAGGTAACTGTTTGGACGGCCGGGAAGTGCCATCCAATATAGAACGGAACCCAGTGGGGGAAGCATCTACAGGGACCGTACCCTCCTTTCCCTACCGCCAACCTCGCGGAATGACTTACGGACCCACATGTTTGACGTGATCGTACTCCGCGTGAACACGGTGGCAGTTCTGGCAGTGTCGGGAATTGAACCCGGGCCTACCGAGTGCAATTCCCGCTCGCTAACCACTGGGCTACCGCGCCCTTTCTGTGTATATGTGAAATTTTGCATCTATATATACATATATCTGACCATCTGTCCAGGCTTCCATTGGAAAAACTCTTACATAGTCCACCCCGTGGAGTTGACCGAGTCCGCGAACCTCATGTGCCTTGATGTCATCACTTATTTTCCATGCTCATAAATTATTGTCCGCTCATACAACACAGTTTGTCTCCTTGTCTAATGGCAGGTGCCATCCTGTCGCCTTTCTGGTTTTAACAATCTGCAAACACTTTTAAAGACTGTATCACAGTATGCATATATTTTAACTACAAAACAATCACATAAATATTTTTAGGTTTATCAATCAAGAAGCTCTAGCAGTGTCCTGCTGCTGATTACGTTTTATTACAGACTAACAGTTAAGGAAAATGTTGGTACAATCCTTATGACTGCCTTTGGGTTCCGGCCTAAATTGTGTGGCAACAGGGGAAGTCAGACTTCTACTACGTGCTAGAAGGCTTTGGATCAAAAGAAGCTGCAGTCTCTCTCTCCCTGTACCTTGTCCATTATGTTATGCTTGTTCTAGAAATTTCTAAACAAGTAGGATTAACTACAGTAACAAGGAACTAGCAGTGAAGAACCGGCGTTGCCAGAAATTTAAGATGCAAAACGAATGTTTCAAAAAAATGGTTGGGGATTTACTTTTTTTTTTTTAAAGTTTAGTGTGATATGATGATCACATATTTTTATACATAACCCTGGGAAAAAGGAAAGGTGTAATATATATTGAAATGTATTCAATGTTTTTGATTTATGTTTATAGCTAGGCCTTTGCACAGACAGAAATGGGATTTTTTGGCGCCGTTGGGTTGTATGCGCACTGACATGGATTGTAAATATTCAGAGATTTAATTGCAGCAAAATGTCAAAGTTGAGCTACAAATCTCTGAAAATGTATAGCCCTGTCAGGTGTGGCGCGCGTCGGGGTCCGGTCTTTTGGACCACCCGGTTTTCGAGAAAGCCCTCTGGTTCTTGTGTTTTAGTGGAGCGCATAAAAATGAGCGTCGCTTCAAAAACCAATGGTGTGAAGCATTTTTGGACCGTCTTTTTTATTGCGCTTGGGAAACAGCGAATGGGAATTGGGGGACTTCCTCCCTGTATTTTTTGTCGCTCCCCTTGTTTTAAAGATCTGAAGTTTTTAGAAATGTAAAAAATCGTTAGTTGCTTTTCTATGCTCGAGAAGAGAGCACTCCAAGTGCGTGGCACTTGTGTTTTTGTGAAGTCCGATCCGGCATGCATTTTGATGCATCTCTGGCGGTTCCTATCTCGGGCGGCCAATGCCTTTGTCTAGGAGTCGACGTAGTGAGTCCGGTAAAGGCGACTCGTAGCCAAGGCGAGCCGAGCCTGTCTCAGCGCGAGGGCGCATTTCTTCGGACGGTGGCGACCAGAAAATGGAAGATGTCGTTATGTTTTGTGGTTGCAGTGCAACACAGCTCTACCGACAAAACGGCGCGGTGTAGGACCTTAGCTCCTTTAGCTGCATTTAAGCCGTGGTAACTGTAATACTGCGTGTGCGGAGTGTTTGGGGAGCATCAATCCCGGGCTCCTAAGCAGCAGACAAATCTCTACAAAAAAAAGTACCAGATTGCATCTCTTTGGCAAAGCCTGTACGCAGCTCACTCAAGAGTCGCTGGGACTAAGCCGACGTTAAGAGGAGGAGAAGGAAAGTGAACAGCCGTGGTAACTGTAATACTGCGTGTGCGGAGTGTTTGGGGAGCATCAATCCCGGGCTCCTAAGCAGCAGACAAATCTCTACAAAAAAAAGTATCAGATTGCATCTCTTTGGCAAAGCCTGTACGCAGCTTACTCAAGAGTCGCTGGGACTAAGCCGACGTTAAGAGGAGGAGAAGGAAAGTGAACAGTGTGCCCTTCTCCAAAATAATACTTGGCAAAAATTTTCGTCAGCTGATGATACGCAACCGTGTTTCTCAGACTGATAGTGCTTTTCATGAACTGCTCAATTAATTAACTAACCTTCAATTATTCACGCCACCCATTCCGATGTGCAGAGGGATAGCTATCAGCACTCAGTGAATGTCATTCTGATGTAATGAAGGTATGAAAATTATATATATATTGATTTAAAATGTTTTATATGAATGTTTAAACTTATTTGATGTAATCTACAGTGTTAAGGGCAACTTATGCTAAATGGGATATTTGCCAAAATGAAATTATATAGTGTTTTCTTAAAAAAAAAAAAAAAAAAAAAAAGTAATTAATTACAAGTCTGGGTAATAAAAAAAATATACAAATTAATGCTAAATAAACTGTGCATCCGAGGTCAAGCTTAAGTAAATTGGGAACTCATTTGTAATTGTGTATTTTGTATATTTAATGTTTAAATTGAGATTTCATGTGTTCTGTAAATAAATTGTTAGATGGCCACAAAAAAAAGGGAGTGATTATTTTATTTTAACAAACGCAATGTACTATTGGTCCAATCGGACCCCACTATACCTTAACGCGGTTGAGCCGGGTGGAACTATTTGGTGAGTATCTTTAATGTATTTATGTGTTTAACTTTTATTGTATTTATGTGTAAAATTCACCTCACCACATAGTCCACAGGAACGTCGTCCACAATTAGTAGATATTATAAATTTGAAAAAGGTTAAAAATACATTAAAGAATTATAAGAATCAGTACAGTTCGATATCAATGATTATATTTTCAAAAAATTGCGAAGTCTAAATTTTTATACGGCACATCTACCAAAAAATGAAGTTAGAATATTGGTAACTAATAATAATTTTTTTATTGGTAACTCATTGAATATTAAAAAAATGTTTCTTGATATTCAATTAGTTACCAATAAAAAATTCGCTTTTTAAGCATGGAGCTAATTAATGTAACGCTCAAAATTGCGATTTAATTCATTGTTTCACAAAATTTGAAAACTGAAATCTCAATAATATCAGGAGTTATTCTTTATTTGTACCATTTTAATAATTTGGTCAAACAATGTAATAGATTCTTTCAAAAATGAAAATAAAAATTCCATACATGGTTTGAATAAATTACAAAAGCTACTAATTACTGATAAAGGCAAATAGAATAAAATTAAGATAAAATTAAACAATTACAAAAACAATGTCAAGAAGTACATTTTGAATCCAAATTTTGTATTCAAAGATTTTACAAAATGAAGCTAAAATGCATATTTACATAATGGTTTTAAAATGTCTGTTTTCAACACCAATACAAAGCTTCAATCTTCTTTTATTTCTTGAAGCAGTTCACCCGTTGTTATGGTTTGGCATGCGTTACTTATCTTAATACAGATGTCTGCCAAATTCAATAGACAGGGTTTCATTGAACGATTGACCCTCGTACCAAATTACAAGACAATGTCTCACTTTTAAAATATGTTCTTCATCTAGTCGGCAAATAAAACATTTTAGTTTTGCAGCACCCCTAAAGTGTAAAATATTGAAAAAAACTCTAATTACACACTTTCTTTCCTTCAAACTATCTACCCATACACCAAATCTAAAGTCTTTATTCCATCGCAAAGCATGCTTTTTCTATTATTTCACCTAATGAACGTTTCTGTGTGGAGTACCCACCTCCTTAAATGAGCATTTCTGAAAACCACTATTTGCTTGGTGGTTTTATCAGATGATTGACCCATATACCAAATATTAAGCCTCTGTTACATTTTTAGGGAGCGTTTCGCATTTATATAGAAAATCGGGCATTTTGGTATGCAATACGCCTTCATTTAAACTATCGAACCTTTCACCCAATTTGGAGTCTCATTAAGGAGAATGCTTTTCTATTATTTCACATTTAGAACGTTTCTTTTTGGAGCACCCCCTTAAATGAACTTTTTTGGAAAAATCTATTCTTCCTGGGGTTTTTTAACAAATTATTTGCTCATATACCAAATTTCAAGCCGCTATCAAGTTTTAAAGGAGCCCTTTCTAATGTCTTCGACAGACTGAATATTTTGATGTGAGGAACCCCCCCCCCCCTAGAGTAGCAAATATAGAAAGTCTAAAACTGCACACTTTCTTCCTATCGAATGTTTTACCCGTACAACAAATTTATGTCTATTTCTCATAGCAAAGCATGCATTTCTATCATTTCAATTTCTGAACGTTTTGGAGTGGAGCAGCCTATCTACAAAACATGTTCGGAAAATACGATTTTTGCAGGGGGATTTATCGAACGATCGACCCTTATGCCAGATTGCAAATCTCTATCTATTCAAGAAGTGCCAAAAAAGTGTGACAGACGGACGGATGGACAGACAGACAGACTGACTGACAGATGGACACTTAGTAACCATAAGGATTTTGGAAAACCTAAAAAATTAAATCCGAGACACAATATAATTGGTATTCAACTTGTAGTATTTATTTTTATATAAATTATTTTTAATTGTTTAAATGTACCCCTCTTATATATAAACATATATTTTGTTCAAATAATTTATCAAATATGACTGCAAATAACAATACGATAAATTCAAACTTCGTAAATACAGCATATATTAAAAAATCTAATATGGGCAACACATGACTTTCCTTATATAATGTAATGAATTTACTACTTTTACAGTGAAAGCATAGATTTTTCTTATAGTAGATACTAATATTCATTCCAAGTTATTGAATTTTCGACAATTAGTCGTCATTTTCATTGATTTAGCGTCATTTTTATCCATTTGGCGAGATTTTCGTAAATTTAGCAACATTTTAAAAAGTCGCCAAGTTGGCGACATTCCACCAAAATCTCGCCAAGCGTTATGGACGAAGAAAGAAGTTGTTCTTACAGCAGATAAATGACTATTGGCGTTCAAATACAAAAGTATTACTCAAAGTATATTTTTTCATGAATGGAACGAGCTAGATCCACGAGAATGATGTCGCCCAATTTATCGCATGGTATTACATATGAAAAGTGAACATGTTTCTCAATGAAAAATATTTGTTTTCATTTTATATGACTTTTTAATAATTTTTTTGAAAATTGTGCAATATCTCGAGAACGGTTCATGTTAGCGTTCTAAAATTTATGTCAATCGTTTTTTAATGAAAAATTGCATAAAAAATGTCTATTTGCGTAACTTTATTAGTGGTTTTGATTTTTTGACGATTTTTTCAAAATTTTATTCGAAAATTTATGGGGGTTCTGAACATTCGATTACGTATAAAAACAATAGGCTTCCAGTGTTTACGGATTGTGATTTTTGTAGCAAATTTGGTTCGAATCGGTCCATTCGTTCGTCAGTATCGTCAGCACAGACTCACTGACACACACACACACACACACACAGACATCACTTCAACGTGTTTGATTCGAGATCACTCTCACCGCTTGAAACGTGGTCTCCCGTCGAAAACTCGATTTCGAATTTTCGACCCCGAGACAATACTTTCCTTATACATTATGTATATAAGGAAAGTAAAAATAAACCCGTTGAACAAATGAAACTCCCTTGTTAAAGATCATTGTTCTGTCTTTCTTGGAATTGTCCCGTTTGGAAACCACTGGTATAATTTATTCGTTGTAGTCAACTTCCTTAATTTTTCGATGCTTTGCCTTTTTAGATTTCAGCTATATTTCCGCTATTTGTGACTACGCATATTGATTTCGAAAGCAGTTGATTCCTTCGAAAGCTATTGATACTTGAATTTCATTTTTGCTGTTTGTTCCAATTGGTTTCCCGTCGTTTTCAATATTTTCTTCTCGTTTTTACAGCTGTTTTAAACGGCTAATGTTTCTTTTGTTAATATTTCAGTAGGTTTTATCGCTATTCAGTTTGTTCTGCTATACGTTCTCTTACCGACTTACTTTCTGCTATTCTTTCTTTCGTCTGTGGACTTCCTCCGTTTGTATAAAACCATTCCAGAAGAAAATTTAACACATATCCAAGTTCTTGTAGCGCCACTTTTGTATTACAATGTATTTCAATAGTTAAGAATTTATCCACGACAACATCAGTCTGTTTGACAGTCTGTTTGACGCCAGTTTGGTACAATAATTAACCTTCTGACGGCAATGGTTACAACATACACAGCCGTCAATGTTCTTATATATCCAAATAAGCCAAGGGAATATAATAGTTAATTTCCTTTGGCTTGGAATTATAACTTTCTTTGGTCTAGTGATTAAAGATATTTCGTTACTTTTTCTACTAACCATCCTGAAAAAGATGTGCAGCATTTTTGGCATCTGAAACATCTTTTACATCCTCTGAGGTTAGCTATTCTCTCTGTTTGACCTGAGAAAGGAAGATGGTTTTTGCTTCCAAAACGGGTTACACATTAAAACAATTATTTTCCGTACTAACAAAGTTTCCCTGTTCAGATAAATATTTTCTTTGGAGTAAAAGAGTTTATATCTTACATAAAAATCATTATAATACATTTAAAACAACCAGGACACTGTGTTCAAAAATTATTTTTCTCGATTTTATTTTCTCGAAATTAGATATAACAAAGATATGAATTGTTTTCTGACATTTTTCCTTTGTAACATGATTTTATTTGTAGTGCTGACATAGTATAAGATACCAACTGTCAAACTTCCTTTGATGCCCAAAAAAAGCTTAGTAAAAAAAACTAGCGTAGAACAGTATTGCTTGACATTTTATCAAAAGTTTCCAATGACAATAAAAATACAAACTTAAACTGTTTTGTACAAATAATGAACGAAAATAACATAAGATATCGAGATAAAATAAATTAGAACCATTTCTAAGAGTAAAAGGATAATATTTTTAACTAAATATTGTATTATGGACATTTTATAGACAAAACAATATCAGCTATTGTTCCTGCAACTAGCTGCTAACTTTTTTAATATAGATAATAAAAATTTAAAAACAATTCGGAACATCTTGTGCAATTTTACCATATGCCGATTATATGCCTAAATTCCCTCTACTATATATTAATATGGCCGGAAGGAGTTCTTCTTCAAAATACACCGTTCGATCTATCCGAAGGTATAAGGTATCTGTTTGGACGGTCCGGAAGTGCCAGCCAATTTAACGCGGAACCCAGTGGGGGTGGCATCCACAGTGACTGTACCCTCCTTCTCCTACCACCAATCTCTCGGAAGGAGTCGGAAGATCCACATATTTAACGTGCCCGTACTCCGAGTGAACACGACGACAGTTTGGGCAAAGGCGAGAATCGAACTCGGGTCGACTGGGTGCAATCCCCGCTTGCTAGCCATTGGGCTATCGTAACCTCTCGATTGCAAAAAGTCGGGATTACTATAAACACTAAGATTGCTCAAATCGGATAATAAAATCGGAACGCGGTAGTATAGTTTAGCAAAGTCGCCAGGTCCAAATCCGTAGCTGGAAAGTGCATATTATATTTTGCATGTCAAAACCCGATTTTCAGGACTCTGCAGATCAACCCCCTTGAAAGCTAAGGACTTCATAATTTGTTTTTCTGTAATGCGTTCACAAAATTGGGAAAAGCAAAAAATATACTATTGGTGAGGTAATATCCGAGAAACAAGAAATTTAAAATGGTACTTTTTACGATTGTATTGTCGTACCAGCCATTTTTACTTCAGCTTTATCGGACCTATATAGAGCCTTAACTACTAAACCTATATTAATGAAAAAGGGCTCATTTTGTATGTTCTGTAAGGTACACAGTTATTTTTAACTTGAAAATAAATATGATGTAGAATTTTTACTTTCCTTATATACATAATGTATAAGGAAAGTATTGTGACTGGGTCGAAAATTCGAATTCGAGTTTTCGACGGGAGAGCACGTTTCAAGCATCCCTGATCGCGAATCAAACATTTTTGAAGTGATGTGTGTGTGTGTGTGTCTGTGTGTACGTGTGTGTGAAAGTGTGTGTCTGTGTGTGTGTGTGTGTGAAAGTGTGTGTGTGTGTGTGAAAGTGTGTGTGTGTGTGTGTGTGAGTGTCAGTGAGACTGTGGAGACGATAACTGACGAACGAATGGACCGATTCGAAACAAATTTAGTACAAAAATCACCATCCGTAAACACTGGAAGCCTATTGTTTTTATACGCAATCGAATGTTCAGAACCCCCTAAATTTTCGAATGTAATTTTGAAAAAATCGTCAAAAAATCCAAACCACTAATAAAGTTACGCAAATAGATATTTCTTATGTAATTTTTTATTAGAGAACGATTGACATAAATTTTAGAATGCTAACATGAACCGTTCTCGAGATAGTGAAAATTTTTCAAAAAAAATATCAAAAAGTCATATAAAATACAAAAAAAAATATTTCCTATTGAGAAACATGTTCACTTTTTATATATAATACCATGCGATAAATTGGGTGACATCATTCTCGTGGATCTAGCTCGTTCCATTCATGAAAAAATATACTTTGAGTAATACTTTTGTATTTGAACGCCAATAGTCATTTATCTGCTGTAAGAATAACTTATTTCTTAGTGCATAACGCTTAGGGAGATTTTGGTGACGAATTTGGCGGAATGTCGCCAACTTGGTGACTTTTTGAAATGTTGCCAAATTAACGAAAATATCGCCAATGGATAAAAATGACGCTAAATCAATGAAAATGGCAAATAATTGTCGAAAATTCAATATCTTGGAAAGAATATTAGTATCTACTATAAGAAAAACCTTTTTTTTTTACTGTAAAAGTAGTAAATTCATTACATTATATAAGGAAAGTCATGTGTTGCCCACATCAGATTTTTTAAATTGAAAATAAAACATGAAAGAATTGCTCTTAGGTGTAAAGTATAATTTGGAATGTCTGCTATATCATACTTGTCTAATCATTTTGGAAAATATTTCTAAAGAAAGTATTGAAATCTTACAATGACACTGCTTAATGGTAAAAATTACAAAATACAAGAGCTTCTTTATAAGAATGTTAATAAATGTCAAAATGGTCTGCGGCAAATTCCCGTTGGACATGAGCTGTACTTTCAGCTTCAGGATAACCTCCTAAAAATCCTAACCCGCCTTCTATTCATTCCATTTTTAGTCATAGTCACTTTTAACTATGAGTAAAAAGGACTATATATTTTTTGAAGAAGTGTTGGGATCACTCAGAAAAGTACACTTGACGTGAAAGTACAGATCCGGTCCTGCAGGAACTTGGCGCAAACAATTTTGATATTTCATAATTATTTGGAAGAAGGTTTCTGTTTTTAACACTTTACAACAAAGTTGAAAAGTGTTTATGACTTTGTTCATTCTGTCTGTCTGTCTGTCTGTCTGTCTGTCTGTCTGTCTGTCTGTCTGTCTGTCTGTCTGTCTGTCTGTCCGTTAGCACGATAACTGCCGTAAAAATGAGTTTATCAAAATGAAATTTTAGTATGTTGTTCAGACGGTCTGTAGGACCTATGGGAATATAAATAAATAATATCACCCAATTAGTTTTTTATTGAACCCGGGTTGAAAAAATGAAATACATTGAACCCTATGGGACCTAATTTTTCAAACATTTTTTAAGTAAATTTAAAATTCACGAATTGCTTCGAAATTTTTAGGAAATATTCACATTATCCCATAGAATATATAAAAAAAAATTCAGTAAAATATGTTAAGTAGTTTTTTAATTAAAAAAATTATTTAATATAGGGAAAAAAACAAATTCAATTAAATTCTGACTTTGGGATATCTTCCAGAAAGAAAAGAGAGAGATATTATATAATAAATATCTCTCCATTTGTTTAAACGTTTTGCATATGGGAGTGGCTTCATATATTAAAACAAATTTGGTAGATAACAATTTTTCATTTTTTTTAAATTTTATATAACTCTTCATGATAAATTTAATTGATGGCATTTTAAATGCACTTTCCTACGTCCTAGAGAGTTAAAATTTGGTACACAGCTTAAATTTGTTTTATATAAACATGGGAACTATGTCCCCTGCTTGCTGCGATTCGCCAACCCCCGTAATTTGCTGCGCTAGCAGAGCTCGTTTTACGAGCTATTTCAAGCCAAGCTAAAGTTTAAATTGGTGAACGGTTTAAATCATCGTGTTACCTTATTATTTTTAACACTTTACAACAAAGTTGAAAAGTGTTTATGACTTTGTTCATTCTGTCTGTCTGTCTGTCTGTCTGTCTGTCTGTCTGTCTGTCCGTTAGCACGATAACTGCCGTAAAAATGACTTAACCAAAATGAAATTTTAGTATGTTGTTCAGACGGTCCATAGGACCTATGGGAATATAAATGAATAATATCACCCAATTAGTTTTGGATTGAACCCGGGTTGAAAAAATGAAATACATTGAGCCCTATGGGACCTAATTTTTCAAGCATTTTTTAAGCGGATTTAAAATTCACAAATTGCTTCGAAAATTTTAGGCAATATTCAAATTGTTCCATAAAATATATAAAAAAAAATTCAGCGAAATATATTCAGTAGTTTTTTAAATAAAAATTAAAATAATAATAACACCTCTTATATGAAGCCATCACGTGTCCATGATATGAAACGATCACATGACCCACTTCAAAATGATATATGGCATCCATCTTGTCTCAAAATCGTGATTTTTAAAGTTCTTTCTAATTCATATTGAGTGTTGTATCCATCCTAAAACTACTTTATTTTGGCCTAAATTCTGTGCATCTACATACTTTAACAACGCAATGACAATATATTTCAGTTTAAATGCTCATACAAATTTAATTATTTCTACTATTAAGCCTATTTTTCACCTATGTAAAATGTAAACAGCAAAATATGTAGAATGAGTTGTATTAGAATCGCTGTAATTCTTTAACACAAAATCATTTAGTCCATGGAGTCTGCATGGCTGATATGAATGAAATATTCATTGATTTCAGAAAGAGAAGGACGATAATTTTCGATGAAGTTTTACGCATAGAGTTTTACTTACTTCTAGCTCCATGGTCTTCATTTTTAAATAAAATAAATTATTATAGTATTGTGATGAATGACATGAATGGGGGAATTATTTATGAATGAAATGTTGCTTTTATAGAGAGAGCCAGGCGTGTTATTTTTTCTATGACGTCATTTGAATGGATTTCAGTTGTTTTCGATGAAGTTTTCAAATATAATAAATTATCGTAGTATTATGATAATTCTAAAATTATTACCGAGGAATGTATCACATTTTAGAGATGTTTAAACCAGGCAATTTATATTTTAATGCCGTCATTTGAATAAAGTTAATTTTTTTCGATGAAGGTTTAAGGTTTCAAATATAATAAATTAATGTAGTATTGTGATAAGTTTTAAAATATTACCGAGGAATGTATTGCATTTTAGACATGTTTAAATAAAATTGCATTGAAGTTGGAAAGTGTTTCATAATCAATGCTTTAAGCATGATTGATCTTTCTTGTTTGTACTTGACGGGGAGATTTTTTACTATGAAATAATGTTTTATTAGTTAGAAATATATAATTCGGCGCATGCCGTATTATGCCTAATACATGTCAGGTGATATATTTCCTCTCCGAAAAGAGTTAAAGAAACCAGATGCAGTGGAGCTGATAAAGTCTTATTTGCATACGCAATTACGAAATTTACTTATCTAATTCTAAAAAATGTGACGAGGCGGGCACATCGCGTGTTACAACAGATAACTATTCGTAAACTACACGCTATTGTGCAGAAGTATAGTTTTGCAATGTTCTTTGTCTTTCTTAAAGGTTCGCGACCGGGACAGCGCAATAGTTAAGGCACGGGGATTGCACTCAGAGGATCCGTGTTCAATATTCGGCCCTTCCCAAGCTAACCACTTGTTTACGGGCACTTTAAATCTATGGGTCCAGATGTCCTTCTGAGAGGTTGGTTAGAGGGTAAGAAGGTACGGTCCCCGTGAATACCCCCCCCCCCGCCCACATTGGGTTCCTGTGTAAATCGGGTGATATTGCCTCTGCTAACCAAGCAGATGTCTAACACCTTCGGGTAGGTCGGACGATATTGGTCGAAAAAATAAATTTATGTATTCAAACTTTGTTTCTTGGATTGTTTTTTTCTCCTTGTATATTTCAGAATAACAGGCATAAGCATTTAAAATTGTTTGAATGACTTTTGATCTTCGTCCAAAGTTTATGTCTAGTTTTAGAACGCCTTCCCAGCTTCAAAGTGACAGATAGATTCTTAACCTTTTCCTTACGGCTGGTACAACAGTTGTACCACTGAAATTCTCTTGAAACTCTCAATCTTCTGAAAACTTGAGGAATGCCTGCAGCCCTTCTTTCAACTTTCTCCTGTTTGAAGGGGGAACGAGTTTCGAACAAAAGGCAAGGTCATTGAAGGTGTTTATTTAGAGGGGAGGAATTTTCAGTTATAGAGTTGAAAAAATGGATTCTTGGAGCCGTATTGTAAAGGTTAAAAAGTTGTGATCAGATTTGTGGTAATTTGAGTAAGCTTTCTGTGACTCATCACCGGTAATTTTTACTTTCCCTGCAATACATGGTAATGTATAGGAAAAGTATTGGAATCATGCCGAAAATCGCAACTCGAGTTTTCGACGGATCTATACGTTTCGAGACCTCTAGAATACGAAAAAAATATTTTTAGCGAGACGTCTGTGTGTCTGTCTGTGTGTCTGTGTGTCTGTCTGTGCAGATTTTGTATCCACTCTAACTAAAAAAGTAATCGACCGAATTTCATAAAATTTGGTAGGTAAGTCACTTTTGGGCGACTCTGGTGCTGATTAGTTTTGGGTACGATTCGGAAAAAAATGACCTGCCTCTTTTTGCAAAATGGCCCGCAAAAATCGTCCAAATCTAAACTAAAGAACTGGGTATACTCAAATATATCCATTAAATGCTGATTTAATATGCAATTTTTAACGACGAAAAGAATAAGACCAACCCCATTACACTAGGACTAGCCGTTCTCGAGATATTTTAGTTTTTCGTACTTTCCCTACGCCACCTTTGAAAATAAGCCCGGTTACCGAATGAGAACGAAAATTGAATTAAAAGTGAAATAAATTTAATTAAAATAAAGAGAACGTTAATATAAGTCTGCAGGGAAAGTCATGTGCTGCCCACATCAGATTTTTACTTTCCCTGCAATACATGGTAATGTATAGGGAAAGTATTGGAATCATGTCGAAAATCGCAACTCGAGTTTTCGACGGATCTACACGTTTCGAGACCTCCAGAATACGAAAAACTATTTTCAGCGTGACGTCTGTGTGTGTGTGTGTGTGTGTCTGTGTGTCTGTCTGTGTGTCTGTCTGTGCAGATTTTGTATCCACTCTAACTAAAAAACTAATTGACCGAATTTCATAAAATTTGGTAGGTAAGTCACTTGTGCACGAATCTGGTGCTGATTAGTTTTGGGTATGACTCGGGTTAAAAGAACCCGCCTTTTTTTGCGAAATGGCCCGCAAAAGCCTGCATCCACTCTAACTGAAAAACTAATGGACCGAAGTTCACAAAATTTGGTAGATAAGTCGCTTGTAGGCCACCCTGGCGCTGATTACATTTTGGTATAATTCGAAAAACAATAACCTGCCTTTTTTTGCAAAATGGCCCGCAAAAATCATCAAAATCTAAACTTAAGAACTACGTATGCTCAAATATAGCCATTAAATGCTTGTTTAATACGTAATTTTTAGCGAAGAAAAGAATAAGACCAACCCCATTACATTAGGACCAGCCGTTCTTGAGTTATTTTAGTTTTTCGTATTTTCTCTACGCCACCTTTGAAAATAAGTCCGATTACCGAATGAGAACGAAAATTGAACTAAAAGTGAAATAAATTTAATAAAAATAAAGAGAACGTGGATATAAGTCTGCAGGGAAAGTCATGTGCTACCCACATCAGATTTTTCAATATAGTGTCTAATGCATTCATTTAATCGTTTTCAGCATAATAGTATAGAACGGAGCTAGTTGCCACAATTTTACATTCCCGTTTTTCACATCTTTCATTTATACTACAGTAATTGAACTTTCTCTTCAATATTCGCAACTTTCCCCTTTTGGCTAGCTATAAAAATTACAGAAACTACAATTAGTAAATAAAGCCAAATAATTACCCAGAAGGGGATTAGTTGTCGCAATTTCTTCGGTTAGTTGTCCCATATATTTCTTATGAGGGTTCCCATGTTATTATTTGCTTTGTATAATTCAGATTTACTTCGTATGTACATTTTGTTGTAGAAGACATCTTAACAAGATTTATTTTATTATAAGTACATTTTAATTATTTTAAAAATAAAAATACTAATAAAAATATAAAAAAATCAATGTATGACAAAAATAAGAATTACATTAAATGAAAGAAAAATTGAAAAAATTCAATTAGAGCTTTCAAAGATTTGTCCAGCGTCCACTTACCATAGTTATATCAATTCGTCATGTATAGAATCATTTTCTTCAGAGTTGTCACGCACATAGAATTGGTTTATACCTAGAGTGCAGTATTCATGAGTCCAAACTTTACGCACTTAGCACATAATCTATACTATTGGAATAAGGTTCTACGCAGACCAGACAGTAAGAGTCATAATCTTCTTCATAATTAACGCATTGCATAATTTTCTTTGCTTTGGGGTTTTCTTTTCTTATGATTTTATCTTACTCTAGTTCTCGTTTCAATGGAGAGTTCTTAAGAAAAACTTTTACATCGGATATTTTTTCGGTCAATTTTCTTTCTAGCAGCCGCCTTTGCAAATGGGCTCACATGGTCAAAGACCAACTTAACGAGTGACAAATAGCCTCTCGTAAAATGATACAATATGCCTCTTAGACTAAACATTTAGACATTTTAGACTAAACATTTTATCTAAACTCACCGTGATTTGACTTTCAAAATAAACACAATAAATAATGCATAAAACCATAATCTTTGACGAGCTTCTAACAATGATGTACTTTTAAAGAGTACAGAATTAATATATATATATATATATATATATATATATATATATATATATATATATATATATATATATATATATATATATATATATATATATATATATATATATATATATATATATAGTAAGGCACAAAATATTTTCTTACAGTATCGAAAATTGACATTTTGATCTGAAACGTCGAAAACGCATGGACAGCCGATCTGGTACTAGGGCCAACACACACTAATGTTGGTTCCCTTCAATCACAGGATATGCGACTATATACACCATCTAGCGGCAGAGAAGTAAGTGTTGGGACAGCATAGACTCGCTCTTAATAGCATTACAACACATTTTGTCACATTTACCTTTAATTTATAATAAGTTATTTGTACTTTAAGAGGAGAAACCTAATATAAAAATTGTAAACACTTTAATAGTAATTTAAGCCTAGACTACTGTCACAACGGGAATTCCACTTGACACGGCATACCAGATAAATCCTAACTTTCTCGAATTTTTACAACCTCAGGTTCGAATACACCTCCAGTCTGTGTGTGAAACTCACAGATGACCTGTTTCAAAATATAAACCCAAAACAAAGCATCAAAACCCCTTACCTTGTAAGGACGTCATCTTCCGCTGAAAACACATTTATATACAATTTCAAGAGACATTGAATACACTGAATAAACACAAAGAAATTAATTCAAATTATCTCTTTATTTAAATGCCAAAATTAGTATGGAGTTAACAAATTAACAAAAATTAGACCCAAAAACCCACTGGACACAGGACCATTAAATTACTTAAATTCAGTCGGCTCTTAGCCGGAACAAATATTCTATTCAAAATAAATAATTATAACATGATAATATTATAAATTCTCTATTTTAGATCAAAATACTGGTATGGTCAAACTAGGCAGAAACAGCACTCGAGGAATTCCCAAACAGATAATTAAATTATAATTAAAGGTTACTTTATAATTTATGACAGAAATGAAGATTGAAATCAAAGCCGCGTCGAAGAGGATTCTCAGTCCGACAACTCGGCGTCCTTTCACTTATGCCCGGACAACAGCACAAAGATCGATCAAAGTCTTACCTCAATCTCGGAGAGGTCACTGAAGAGACGAAACGCAACATCAACCGCAAACACCCACTGGGAGGTTTATTCCCCGTTCCGAAGGAATGACGGCAAACACAATTGCTGGCAGGGTTCCAGCATTGGCCCGCCATGGGTCTGGTTCCATTCAAATGTTCCTCTCAGCTCCAGGACTTGAACCATCAAAATCTCCGGAACAGAAGAACACGAAGGATCTCGGTCGCTCATTCTTTCATACGGCAGTCCGGCAATCGAAGTTGCTCTCGGGATCCGGCAGTCGGCAAGTTCCCGCTCAGACCACACTCTCCAACCCACAGCTACGGTAGTTCGAATTGGGAGTCGAACCCCGAGCTCAGCGTGAGTTCGTCAAGATGTCAGTCGGGAGAGTGGGCGCCGAATTTTCCCACACTCGCTTTTTATACGCAAAGGGTCGATTCCGGGCCCAGGGTCCAATCGGACCTCAAGGAAGACCAATTCCACAATCCGCCAATCGCAATTCTTCAAACATTCAAAAATATTCCCAGGGTCGAGCTTCCCAGCCTCTCCGCCGGGTCTCAAAAATAAAACCAGCCGTTGATATTTCTGCAGGGTGAATGTATTGAAAATGAAACTTTGCACAATATTGCGTCATCCCAGAAATGCAGCGAGTACATATACTTCCGTCTTTGCAGGCGAAAAATATGACCTCGAAATAACGGTCATGAATTCCTCGAGTGAGTGCAAGAAATATTATTTTAAATGAAAATGGCTACAATTACTGAACAAGGAATAAATGCATTTAAAATGATAAATATATATACTTAAGACAAGAGGGTTCCGCAGCAGAATTAATATATATATAAATGTATAAAAATATAGAAGTTTAAAGAATAATGTAGATTTTACAATTTACACACAAGTGACGCGAGATTAAGAAATCTCGTCACGACACTACTAAAAAAAATATGAGATTCCAATGTACTTAACGATCTACTACTTTTGCATTAAATTATATGTACTACTATTATATTAATTACCATTTAAATCACTAAAATAATGGATATAAATACTTTAATATCAGTTTAATGATAAATATAAATATCCAAACACAATGATATATTAAGCTGACAGTCTTTGAAAATACTTTGATGAAATGTGTATAAGTAGTAGTAATGTACTGCGTTAGCTTTAACGTACAGAGCTTATGTAAAACGCAAGTAATTCGGAAATACTTCGTAACTTCGTACACAGTAACTTCGGGTTATGGTTCCAATATATGCAAATGTAAGTGCAAATGTACGAAAATCCAGAGTACTTAAGTTCAATGTGTATCTACAAATTTAATAAATGGCAATAATTCAAATTTCAGTGTCATCCCTAGTTAGTCAAAAGTATGGGGCAAGACAGTTGATTATTCTTGACAGACAATCTATACTTGACAGTCAGATTGTGTGCCAAGAACAGTAAAGATACTTACAGTTTAAAATAAAGGCAATTATGGAAATCGTCAGAGTCGATTTCGAAAACTTACCGAGAATAGAACCTTCGATAAAACTTAAATATATTTATATTTAAAAAAATAATTTAAAATTCATTTCATGGTACTTACATGTTACAAATAGATCTCTTAAAATAACCAATAAAAACTGTTGGAATTTCTATCTTAAATCAAAACAATCCAAAGACGTTTTTAATATTTATGCATTTCATGAATTCTAAAAATTCACCCTGAGAATATATTTTTCACTACTTGGAAGTAAATTGACATATCGAAATTCAAATAACCTATAATATTTCGACCACTTCAGGCTATGTCATTTTCGTTTTCATTTTAAATGATTTGCAATTTCAATATACATTCTAAATTCATAAATTTTTCGATTTCTATGTTATATTATTTTATACATGCATAGCCTAAATAACTAAATCGTTACTTGATGTATTTAATGATTAAATATTAAAAACGCTTGTCTAGGACCTTAAAATATTATTAGTCTTTCCATAAATGATTTATTACGCATGTGGGAAAAGTATTGCAATGAAGTCAAATTACGAATTCGAGTTTTGGCTGCAGAGTAGAAAGCGTTTTGATCATCTGCAGACAGATATTAATCATTCTAGTGATGCAGTTTTTGTGTGTTTGTCTGCATGTATGTATCGAAAGAAATGAAACATCTCCAAATGTAATCTACAATGTGTGGTGTGCTGTATACTACATTGCATTTATGTTCATGGGATCAACACAATGCAATAGTGGCGCCCATTCGTTGCTAATAGTAACAGTACTCTATATGAAAATTTATGGATTTATGTTAGTCAGTTGGAACCACTTCCTAGATGGCAATACCATCCATCAGATGACATGATACATTACGTAAAAAGCTTACGAGTCAACCAGAGTTGAGGACCAGGATGAACCAGTGTTATATTTAACCGTCCCTTGTCCTTCAACAAAGTTAGGAAACTCATGAAGCATAAAGCAAGTTTAAGAAAAAATATAGTTTTTTAATGTTCCCCATTTTATTACATGCGTGTAACTTAATTGTATTAAAAAAGGTGTATTAACATGTATGCAAATTAAATATATGAAAAACAACAACATACCAAATTTGGACTTTCCAACTGCTCCGAATCTTAAGCTATTCCTAACCAATGAATAAATACATTTCCCATGGCATGTTCAGTACAGGCTGTGGTTCAAAATCAAAAAATTGAAATACACCACAAAAGACAGCTACAAACTAAATTTGGACTTTCTAGTTACTCCGGCTCTCGAACAATTCGCCAAAATCGAGTACATTCCTACGGTGGATATAAAATGGGTTAGCCCAATAAGATTCAAAATCCACAAAGAGTTGAAATATACTAGAAGAAAAAACGACTAAATTTAGACTTTCTAGATGCTCCGGTTTCCGAGTTGTTCCTAAAAAACGTGTTCTTTCCTACAGCGAGCCCACATCGTAGCTCGATAAACTTTAAAATTCAAATAATTAAAATATGCAGTAAAATCAACAATATGCTAACTTTGGACTTTCTAGATCAGTGGTCTTCAGAGGGCAGGCCGTATGCGGCCCACCAATGAAATTCTACGAAAACATGTCTTTTGTATAAAAATATATTAAACCATGACTACATTTTAAATTTTAGGAAAAATAATAGTTTCCTGTTTTCCGTAATGTAGTTTTACATGCAACGTTTAAGAGAATCAGTGTAATAGAAGTATCCAAAGTGTAATAGAAGTATCCAAAGTATCCAAAGTAAGTTTCAAAATATTTGTACATGAATAATTGGAATTTCCCAAATCCCCAGGTTTCTCAAGCATCACACTGCTATATACAGTAAAATATTGCTCTAAAGTCATAAAAACAAAGGCTGTTGAAGGGCTGGTAATATAACAGTTGTGGTTTCTGTTATTTGCTAAAGGAAACACCCCTTTTAGACCAGAATTATTCTTTCATTATATTTTACTTTAAAAGAAAATTTATGTATTTTACATTGAAATACGTTCTTTTACAGGTAAATCCAAATAATTTGTATTAAATAATGTTGAATATATAAAGTTCTAGAATTTCGGACTATATTGAGTTTTAATACCTCACTTGTCCCATTCCCTGCCCTTTCATGTTCAACATGTGTTTAAGCTCTGTTTTCGTCCAACATATCGAATTCGTAAATTTTGAATGGCTGTGACAATAAACGGATACAGTACAACTGGTATAAAGTGTTAAAATCCTTTGTAATTTTTATTGTCATATGAAAATCTTCCCATTCAACTTTTATACTCTAAAAACTTTGCTATAAAATTAGAGTTTGTCTAAATGTCAACTTCCGATTTCGAATTCATTTTTGAAATGGGATCGTACTTGACAGAATGCCAACCGCAATTTTGACTGTCATAGTCCACTTTCAAAAGAAGAATTGCTTTTGTATAGAGGGACAATTGTTAAATGGGATTTATCTATTCCTTATAATGAAGCATGGCTTACACTTAAGCGTATTACTCAACATAATTTTATAGAGGGAAACTATTGGAAAATATACACCATAAATAGTTAATTATGCATTTATAAAACATTTTAAAAAATTTCTAGTAATATGTATTTAAACGAATATTTAAGACTGCCAAATGCAAGGAAACAAACAAGCTTAAAACATTATGATTTTTACTTTCTTATAGTACGTAATATAGTATAAGAGAAGTATTGTTTTCACGAAAATTTTCGAATTCGAGATTTTATGTCAATATGTGCTTTAGGACATCCTGAACATGTGTTGACTATCTTTGGAGTGATATCCGTCTGTCTGTCTGTATGTATGTGGTCGATTTCTTGTGTGCACCTTAGCATCCACAAATATTAATGGGTTTTTTAAGAAAATTTATATCCAGCTTTGTTTAAAAAAAAATCTAAAATTAGATAGACTTTTTTTTATCCGAGCGAAAACTTCAAATTCGATTCGAAATTTTATATTTTTTAACATAACAGCATAGGGCAACATTTGACATAATTATGCAGAAAAAGGGGTTATTTATGGCTAAATGATCACGAGACTTAATAGTTTCAATCATTGTTGAGAAAAATAGCCTGGATATAATTTTTTTTTTCGTTCCTGACGTCATTAGCCCCCTTGAGGAGTAAGTTACCTCTCAGTGGGATGTAGGGTACATTGTCAAGTGTGGTAATAATCAAAATATTTTTCAATCCTTTAAAGTGAAGGATAACACTATAATTGTAATCATTTGGACCGATTTTTGAAAATTGTTCAGGTAAAATTTGAAAAAAAAAATGAATACTGCCATGAGAAAGTCGATATGAACCATACTCCAATTATTTTCAACAGTATTTGGTGCTTAGCATCGAAAACAGTTATCTGAATTGAAAATTGGCTCTATAAATCCTGTGGCTATATAAATCGCTCTATAAACCTATTGGCTCTATAATTCCTGTGGTCGAAGTTAAGCCTTTAATGTTCCAGGTGAGAGCCTCGGTGGGATTTTGGGAGATACTGCCTTCGACCCATTTTGTCTACACCCGGAGAAAATCGTAAATCTGACAGCATTAGGTTCAGTCCAGTGATCGATCATACCATGCATTCCCACCTGGCTAGCCATAGCTCTATCATTAAACTACCAGGACGATATTATTTTCTTCTATTATCCAAATACACCTTGCATTCTGCTTAATTTTTAAGATTAAAGGTGAGCGTCAGTAAATTTTCTGCCCTATCCGCGCTGTGTTAACTTTCGCGGCACACATATTTCGCCGAAATTCTGCTCAAACAGTTGCGAAGTATTTTCTGATATATAAAATGCAATGCTTAGATTATGTTAAAACTAAATTTAATACCCAATAAAACATAGAATATATGTTTTATTTTAGTTTAAAATATTTTTGGTGCTGCCATCTGTTGTCGTAATTTAATTTATACTGACTATTTTTATTTTTAATGAACATTTTTAAATGTCTATTCCTTCTAATAAGCTATTAAATACAACAACAGATCATATATAATGCCATAATCACGGAAACGTAATTGAACTTGGACTTGAAGACAAAGGAAAACTTGAAGACAAAACTGCAGTCCTCAGTGATGTACATTCAGATCCCTTATCAAATTTATAGAATGATAAATTACCTTTCCGTGATTGTGGCATTATTATATATGATCTGTTGTTGCATTTAACACTGTATTAGAAGAAATAGCTATTTAAAAATGTTCATTAAAAAATAAAAATTATCGGTATGAATTAAATTACGACAACAGATGGCAGCACCAAAAATATTTTGGATTAAAATAAAAAATATATTCTATGTTTTTGGGGGCATTAAATTTAGTTTTAATATAATCTAAGCATTGCATTTTATCTTTCAAAAAATATTTCGCAACTGTTTGAGCGGAATTTCGGCGAAATATGTGTGCCACGAAAGTTAACAAAGCGCGGATAGGGCAGAAAATTTACTGACGCTCACCCTTAACGTTAAATTTCAGATCCAATGGATCTCCACAGTTTTTTGTTTTTCGTACAGATATAATCCCATTCATCGTGACACTCGTGAATTGAAAATAAATGTTGGAACAAAATAAGGTTAAAGAAACAAGCTTAGTAAGCTTACTTCTTTTTTATGTAAATGTAGAAAATTAAATATTTTAAATATTAATATATTGAAATAGAAAAAAAATCAGTAATTTATTAGTTATAAAAATACATAACGTGTAAGTAACCTTGTTGTCCCAACTGGGTTTTTTACCTCAGGCTTTACCTCAGGTTAAGTTTTTTTACATCAGGTTAACATCCTGGTGCTTTTTTATCCTTCAGGTCTGCGAAATCGTTGACCTCCCGCGTGCTGAATATTTCATCAGCACTGAATATTTCAAAGACCATGCTGGCCGTACTAGGGTTTCTTTCATATCCCCGGATTATTGTACTAACCTTCTGGGTTAATTTCTTTGGGCACCAATGTAAAGCGGCACCATCCCAGTAGCTCAATTAAAAGGGTCTCGGTTGGCCAGTACAAAGATCTGCGGTTCGATCCCTAGCAGGGAAAACAATACGTTACAAACGTCTAAAAAAAACCGCTTTTTGATAGGTACAACAAAGTTGAAAAGTGTTTATGACTTTGTTCATTGTGTCTGTCTGTCTGTCTGTCTGTCTGTCTGTCCGTTAGCACGATAACTGCCGTAAAAATTACTTAATCAAAATGAAATTTTAGTATGTTGTTCAGACGATCTATAGGACCTATGGGAATATACTAAATGAATAATATCACACAATTAGTTTTGGATTAACCCGGGTTGAAAAAATGGAATACATTGAGCCCTATGGGACCTAATTTTTCAAGCATTTTTTAAGCGGATTTAAAATTCACAAATTGCTTCGAAAATTTTAGGTAATAGTCAAATTGTTCCATAAAAAATATAAAAAAAAATTCAGCAAAATGTATTTAGTAGTTTTTTAAATAAAAATTAAAATAATAATGACACATCTTATATGAAACGATCACCTGACCATGATATGAAACGATCACATGACCCACTTCAAAATGATATCTGGCATCCATCTTGTTTCAAAATCGTGATTTTTTAAAGTTCTTTTTAATTCATATTGAGTGTTGTATCCGTCCTAAAACTACTTTATTTTTGCTTAAATTCTGTGCATCTACATACTAAAACAACACAATGACAATATATTTGAGTTTAAATTCTCATTCAAATTTGATTATTTCTACAACTAAGCCTATTTTTCACCTATGTAAAATGTAAACAGCAAAATATGTAGAATGAGTTGTATTAGAATTACTGTATTTCTTTAACACAAAATAATTCAGTCCATGGAGTCTGCATGGCTGATATGAATGAAATATTAATTGATTTTATAAACAGAAGGACGATTTTTTTCGATGAAGTCTTAAGCATAAAGTTTATGAATTGTAGCTCCATGGTCTTAATTTTTAAATAAAATAAATTATTATAGTATTGTGATGAATGAAATGGAGAAAGTTATGAATGAAATCCTGCTTTTATAGAGAGATCCAGGCGTGTTATTTTTTCTATGACGTCATTTGAATTTATTTCAGTTGTTTTCGATGAAGTTTTCAAATATAATAAATTATCGTAGTATTATGATAGTTTTAAAAATATTACCGTGGAATGTATTGAATTTTAGAGATATTTAAACCAGGCAATTTATATTTTAATGCCGTCATTTGAATGAAGTTCATTTTTTTCAATGAAGGTTTAAGTTTTCAAATATAATAAATCAATGTAGTATTGTGATAAGTTTTAAAATATTACCGAGGAATGTATTGCATTTTCGACTTTTTTAAATAAAATTGCATTGAAGTTGGAAAGTGTTTCATAATCAATGCTTTAAGCATGATTGATCTTTCTTGTTAGTATTTACGAAGAACTTCAACGCACTGCCTCTAAGGGGTTTTTCGAAATTCGTTTTTTTTTCAGTGCAAATTAATGCACACAGACACACGCCCTTCCAATGATGTTCGAAATATATTCAGGGGTTCCTAAAATCTCAAATGTGAGATTTTTCGGTAAAATAATTTATTTTCTATACAATAGTAAGAGATAGAAAACATTTTTTCTCTAAAATAAATGAAAGTTGGCAACAGGTCATTGAAGCAGGGGAATAGGTTGCCTTCTGCTGATTTGTGCTAACACATATTTTGATTAACTTATAACACTGATTAGTTTAATGCTTTTTACATATATTGGGTGGTCCGAAAAGTCTTAGACGAACTTTAAGGGTAGATCAGGCATATACAAGCCCTTTTCGCACAGCAACATGTAGCCGCAAACGCCACAGTGCGGTACTACAGATGCAGGAAGAAACAAAAAAAGGTATTCAGATAATACAACGTATTTTTATTTAACATAACAATTACAAGTATCATTTACAATTGTTTATCATAGTATTAAAGCAGGTGTTCAAATTTTTTACCATCCACAGCTGTGCATGTTACAGCCGTAATGTGCAGATCTATCTCAATAGGACCTTTCCTGCAAGTTGAATTGGTCGGGAAGAACCCGTCAGTTGGTCATCATTGTCCCTCGACTTGTTCCCCATTGATTTCGTCCAGTGGGGTTATCTCAAAAACCTTGTTTACGAGACCTTTTTTTTCCTCTCTTCTTCAACCGTCAGACCGTCAGACCTACCCGAAAGTGTTGAAGACCCAGGCCTCTCGATTCACCCTAAGGTATGAGCAGCTGATTGAGTGACCGGCTATCCGAAGGAGTAAGGCAACTGTTTGGACGGCCGGGATGTCTACCCAATTTAGACCGGAACCCAGTTGGGAAAGCAGCCTATAAAGACTGCATCCTCCTTCCCCTAGCACCAACCTCTCGGAAGGACTTATGGACCCACATGTTTAATGTGATCGTACTCTGCGTGAACACGACGACAGTTTGGGCAGAGACAGCTTCGAACTCGGGTCATCCGACTGCAATCGGGTCACCACTGGGCTGCCAGGCCCTGTATTTTTATATTTTTACTTTTATAAAGATCGTTGTTATGATACGCATACGTTTTTCACCTAACTTTATTTGTAATATTTGTAATTGTTTGTTTGTTAGTAGTGCATTTTGAAAAGTTGTACTTTTGCTCACTTTTGAACAAAAATATAATTTTCATTGTGCAAAAATATAGAAGTTGAATGATGAGCAACGATTGGCGTACTTAGCATTACAAAAAGTGAAGAAGGGTCAAAATCTAAAATAAATACTCTGTCCTAGTTTCATAAAGAATGCGATGCGCATGGTAAAAAATGAAAAACTCGAAGAGCTGTACCAGAGGAACGTCCGAAACGTAGAATACGTCATGTCACGTGGGTGCTTACAAATAAAACAAAGGTTTATATAAAACTTTCATTTATTTCTACACTCTGCCATCAGTGATCTATGATAGGAGAAATAAATTAAAAAGCTAATAAGAAATGCTAATTAAGTTCCAGAATTAAAAAATAAAAGCTATGCAATTTAGTTATATCTTGGTAATTTTTTTATCTTAAATCGCGTTCGGTCGCAACCACCGCGTGTCACCTCAATGGGTCACCCATCATAACAGGCGTGCATCCTCCACCTAACATTTGATACCACTGCCGTCCACTTCCGACTATTACACGCCGAGCTACAGTCTTTCAAAATCTCAACTTTTTGCCACACCCTATCCGCCGACATGGCCTCCATACCAGATGCCTACAAAGACGTTATTTTACACCAAAAAATGTTGGGAAACCTCTAGGCCACCTATTTGTTCCGAGCATTTGTTCCAAGGAATTATCATAAGTGTGCCCCGACTGCTACGTCGAAAAAGCCGTAAGTCTTACCTGATACGTTTCATTTGTTTTATGAGATTTGCAGTCTTAAGTGCTTATTACACATGAATAATATGCTTCATTTATATATTTTGATTTATAAAGAATGTATCTGACTTTTTTTCATCGTCTAATTTCGGCATTAAATATCCTGCTTATAAGTTGTAAAAAATTATTTTTGTTGGGATGTCCTTATTCGTGATGGCTAAATATTAATTATACTTCTTGGAAAGAAATCTTTCTGAAGAGTTATTATTAATTACACTACTAAAAAATCGAGAAAAGATATTGTGAGAAAACCTCTCACGCGCAAATGCCGGTTTGTTAAAAATTCTAGTGATCAACGGGAGACCAAGATTATATTGCATGCAAATTATCTTGTAAAAAACTGACGATCTGGCCATGATCAATCATAATCATGCTCTTCAAAAATTCATGATCTGGACATGTGGGTTTTTGTTTCAAAATAGCGAATTCAACAATATTCGGATAAATAAATAATAGTTTCTCTGTATAAGACAATAAAGATGGTATATTTTCATTTTTAAGTATGGAAGAAATCACTGTCTAAATATATATATCCCTTGACCATGAACGTAACTCTCTAAGCAAATATTCCACATAGTTTACTTTTCTTCTGGGCAATTTCATATCATTTTATTTATTCAGCAAATGCTTTCAATGGATGGGCTCAGTATTATTGAACCCTTATTTAAACACAAAAGAAATTGTAGATTTCCATTTGTTATATCTATATATCCCTACAAATTGTTTCTTTTCATTTCTGTGAGTTTAGGATATTTTTGATTACACAAATTACATATTAGGTAAACACACTTGGTTTCAGGTAACACAACGTTTAAGAACACAAGAACACAATCTGTTGACAAAGTAAAAAGGAAACAATTTAAAAATTTAGAAAAATATTATTAAAATAATAACTTATGAGAGAAGCACATAAGTTATTGATTTATTTTTTCAATAAAAAAATATGTTGAGGGCGGCAGATGACTTTCCCTACATACCTACATAAAATCAATGACTTACAATGAAAAATAATGGTGTACAAGGTCCACAGATCATACTACTTTTACAGAGAAATAATGGTGTAAAAAGTCCACAGAACATACTAGTTTTAAAGAGAAATAAAGGTGTACAACAAGAAAAATAATGGTGAATATACTACTTTTACATAGAAATAAATAGGTCTGCAGAACATACTACTTTTACAAAGAAATAATGGTATGCAAGGTCCGCTGAACAATATGTTTACTATTGAATTAACACCACTTAGATTGAAATTGGGCGCTTTTGACAACTTATGAGTCCAAAGAGAATGACTTATTTATACTCATAAGCATGATCCTCATCAGAATGCAACTGATATTTAATTAATATCACGTGAAATAAATGACTAATGTCGAATTCTTTGAAGTCAAATTATAAAATTATTACAAAAAATATCGTCTCTTGTAAATAGAACAAATTCAATCCAAGAGGATTAAAATATAAATTCGCATATTAAAAGTGAATACATTTGTTGATACTTGTTACTTTGTAGTTTAATGTTATCCATATGGTACATTTATTTGGACAACGAGCAATATTTCGAGAACGGTTCATGATAGAGTGCTAAAGTTTGTGTTGTTCGTTCTTTTTCTGATAAAAATTACATATTAAATAATTATTTATTTAAAGGTATTGAATGTTTTAATAAAGCTTTTACTAAAAATTCATTCGTAAATCGTGCAAAATCTCAATGGCTCATGTTGATGTTCTAACGTTTGTATCACTCATTTTCTAATAAAAAAATTACGTTTGTAGTGGTTATATATAAATAATTATTTAAGGTCCTCAATAATTATAAATATATAATTTAAAGATTTTTTGAAAAATTCATTTGAAAATTGATTGTAATAATCCTACTAAACTGAGATAACTTGTCCACAGATTGACCGGCACACAAGCACGCAGAGACTAACATACATGCTTACTAACATACACATGCATACATTAACATACATGCTTACTAACACACACATATATACACTAACATACACATGAATACACTAACATACATACTTAATAACATACACATGCATAAACTAACATACATACACACACCTATACATTAATATACATGCACACACATATACACTAATATACACACATATATACACTAACATACATACACGTACTCTAACATAATACACACACATATGCACTAATATAATACACACACGTATACACTACCATAATACACGTATATATACACTAACATACATACATAACCTCGAAAACGTTCGATTTGATTTCAGATTTACTTAAAACGTGTTCATTCGTCGAAAACTCTTATTCGAATTTTTGACCCCGTTACAATAATTTCCCTATTATACATTATAGTATGTATATAAGGAAAGTAATCTTCAAAAGTCATGGAAAGTTTAAAAGTATTGCTTTAGTGGGGGACTTTTTAAAATACGTGAATGTATATTATTAATTTCATGTGCTGTATCTGAATCCTTCAGTAAATTCGCAAAATATCTAAATTACTGATTTTTGCAGCAATTCCGATTTTTCTGAATTGACTGTTGTCTACGCATCCTGTGATAGAAATAAATGTATTGTTAAAATAAAAACTTCGTTTAAAGCAACATACAACACAAAATTAATAGCGGTGTATTTTGTTTTAAACGAAGTTTTATTACATTAGCTGCAGTTTGAACTGTACTTATTCCTATTTCTACTCAAACTTAACACTTTCCGTAAGTAATATTTGATTGCAAACGGCAAATGGAATCATCGTGATGAGTAGTTACACTACCCTGACTTAATTAAATGTTTCGTATTGGATTATTATTTTATCTGAAAAGGTCACCGTTTGGAATAATATATACATCGCTCGTGAAGAGCAGTTCAAATATCCTAGGAGAATTTTGCGTAGTACTCGGCAGATTGATTGTACAGCATCTGAAAATGAATTTTCTATCATCGACCCTAATTGGTCAGGTCATTCGAACATGACGTCACTTCTGACCTGATCAAAAATATTAATTAGTTTAAAAATTAGATTGAGGAATGTAAAAAAATTAGAGAGTAACAAACACTGTCATTCTTTATAAATGCATATGAAATATCACTTTTTTCGCATATTTCAAATGAGAAAAAGCATTGTGTGTGATGATGGCATATGCTACCCAAAGAAAGATTTCTATATACCGGGTGGTCAGAATTAAAACACCCCTACTCTGAGCTCTCTATAGATCGAACTACTCAGTGTAAAGGCTCCAAAATTGTTGAACATACTATTCAAGACATGGGGAAAGAGATTACGCGAAAAAAAAATTAGTTCCAGAAACACCGATAGGTGGCGCTGTACAACAGAAAATATGCTGAAAAGACACAAAATACACATTTGTAATACATTTTATTCGAACGTACCAAACATTCATATCACAAGGACCTTATCGAGGCAGGGAATGCTGCTCAATATGGTTCCCTTCTTCAAGATGTAAAATCTGCTGTCTGTGGACAGCTTGTTCAACTGCGGATCGTAATTGGTCGATTCAGATGCTTCTCACATGCAGAGTGATACTGTCTTTCAAATCTGCCAAGGTTACCAGACGTCCTCGATAAACAAGACTTTTTAAGTATCCCCACAGCCAAAAATCACAGGGATTAAGATCTGGAGAACGAGATGGCCAGGTTGTCGGAAACGCAGGACTAATTACTATACCATTAGAAAAATGTTGCCGAAGAAACTGCTGTACACAGAGTCCAATGTGTTCAGGCGCTCCATCTTGCATAAAGTTAATTGAATCAAGACATTGGTGCTGTTGCAGTTGGAGTACAACACAATTTTCGAGCATGTTTTTGTATCTTTTCTGTTGTACAGCGCCACCTATCGGTGTTTCTGGAACTAATTTTTTTTTCGCGTAATCCCTTTCCCCATGTCTTGAATAGTAGGTTCAACAATTTTGGAGCCTTTACACTGAGTAGTTCGATGTATAGAGAGCTAGCTCAGAGTAGGGGTGTTTTAATTCTAACCACCCGGTATTTAATTTAATTTTTTTTTCTTGCACATTGCTACCAGAATTAATTATTTTTACTTTCTCAAACCATAGAACATAGTATAAAGAAAGTATTGTTTTCGCGAAATGTTTCATGACGTCCTTAACCCATTTTGACTGATATCCGTCTACCAGTCTATATCTATTGGGGGTTTTTTATGTGCACAAGAGTTGCACAAATATTAGTGAATTTTTACGAAACTTTTTATCCAGCTTCTTTAAAGAAAAGTCTAGAAATAGATAGCATTTTTTGAAATTCAAGAAAAAAATTCAAATTTTATATTTCCATAACATGCAGCATAGGGCAATATTTGACATGATTATGCATAAAATGGATTTTTTATGATTAGTCATGAAACTTTCATGAAAAAAGTTTAAATGATTGTATTAAAAAATAGCCGCAAGACAATTTTTGTGTATATGACATCATAAGCCCCTCCCTCCCGAGAAAGTACATTATCAAACTTCGTATCAATTAACATATTTTTCAAGACCTTTGAAATTAAGTGTAGCATATAATAATTTTGATCTATTGGACCAACAAAAAAAAAATTCAAATACTTTTCTTATAAAATTAAAAAAAAGAAAGAAAAATCAATCATGCATAAAGCATTGATTATGAAATACTTTCCAACTTAAATGCATTTTTATTTAAACATATATCAGTTCTGAATCTGATGCATTCAGAACTGATATATTTTAAATTATCACAGTACTACAATAATTTATTATATTTAAAAAATTAAAATTTCATCGAAAAAAATAAACTTCATTCAAATAACGTCATCGAAATATAAATCTATGTCAAAGCAATGAATGTAATTTCATTCATATCATTTTTATCCCAGACTCCAGAGCTAAATAACTTTGCGTGAAAAAATGCAGAGTTTCTTATACACCTCACTTATAATCACTTATTTACATTCTGCATCTGTTAAAATTAGGCTTCGTTGTAGAAATAATCAAAGTTTGAGGATCATTGAAACTAAGAAATATTGTAATTGCATTGTCACAGAATATAGATGCACAGAAAATACGCAAAGATAAAGCGGTTTTAGGACGAATGCAATGCTAAATATAAATTTAAAAGAACTTTCACGATTTTTACACTAGGAAAAAAAAAGATGGATTCCATATTTTATTTTGAAGTGGGTCACGTGATCTCTTCATATAATGTGGGTGTAACTATTGTTTTAAAATTTATTTAAAAAACTACCGAACATATTTTGCTGAAATTTTTTTTATATATTATATGGGGCAATTTAAATATTTTTTAAAATTCTCAAAGTCCCATAGGTTTCAATGTATTTCATTTTTCAACCCGGGTTCAATCCAAAACTAATTGGATTATATTATTCATTTACATTCCCATATGTCCACAGACCGTCTGAACAACGTATTAAAATTTGATTTTGATAATGTCAATTTTAATACATTTATCATACGAACGGACATACAGACAGACAGAATGAACAAATTCATAAACACTTTTTAACTATTGTAAAGTGTTTAAGAAAGTATTTAAAATGGATTCTGGTATGAGAACCTGGAGTTCAGCCACATTTCATTTAATTTCATACAGCTTAAAAATTATATGAAATCATAAGATGAAACACATATTGAGTTCTGCATTGTGGTAGACAAATACGTTTACTCTTATTCAACAAACCGACTGAAAGATGGTGAGGCTACATGCATCTGTGGAAAATTCCAGAAAAAGTATATAAATAGTGAAATTATTAACCAATCAACAAAATTCAAGAAGTTTCCAGAATACGTCAAAAGTAGCCAAGCTGATTAAATTTCACAAAATTTGTTGCTAAGGTCACCAGATTAGTCACCAAAGTCAAATGACCCAAACATTCACATTACAATGTTTCTCTGTTATTTATTAGTAACAATATAATATAACTTCCGTTGCATGCTCATACTTCCTTTTCATCTAAATACCCTTCCTTTCAAGATTTACTCTATTCCGCATCCTAAGATTAAGTATGATTGTTTAAGTAAGAAATATGATGCTTTATTGTAACATGTGGTTTAAGAAAAAGCATTGATAGGAATTTCTTTATTCTTGCCTTTTAACTTCTATTAAAAACAGATACTGAATGACATTTTAAAAATTTTTATTCTAATGATTTAAAAAAAATATTTCTGAAAGTGAATATAATTGCTTTCCTTAAATTCATTGTATAATTAATGTATATCGAAAGTATTGCGACAGGATCAAAAATTCGAATTCATATTTCCGCGAAAAAGTACGATTCAAGCATGTCTGAACTCGAATGAAACGCTTTTGAGATGATGTCTGTGTGGAAGCGAATGGAATGTTTCGAATAAAATTTGGTACAAATTACAACAGGTGGATATTGGAAACCTACTGATTATAAACGTAATCGAAAGTTCAAAAAACCTCCAAATTTTTTAATGAAACATTGATAACATCATTAAAAATCAGAAACTTTTAATAATGTTGCGTAAATAACCATTTCTTATGTTATTAATGTTATAATTAATGTATATCGAAAGTATTGCGACAGGATCAAAAATTCGAATTCATATTTCCGCGAAAAAGTACGATTCAAGCATGTTTGAACTCGAATGAAACGCTTTTGAGATGATGTCTGTGTGGAAGCGAATGGAATGTTGTTGTTGTTGAAACCCAGACCGTCCGACCTACCAGAAAGGTGTAAGGTAACTGTTTGGACGGTCGGGAAGTGCCACCCAATTTAGACCGGAACCCAGTGGGGGGCGAATGGAATGTTGAATGGTTTTGTAAATAACCATTTCTTATGTTATTTTTCATTACAAAACGATTGACATAAAATTTAGAAGGCTAGTATGAACCGTTCTCGGAATATTGCAGGTTTTCTAATAAATTTATCAAAAATATTAGATAGAATTAAAAAAAGTTTTAACTGTCGTCAATTATGCTCACTTTTCATGCAATATTATGGGATAAATTTGTTGACATTATTCTAGCGGATCTATTTCGTTCCATTCAGGAGAGAACTTGCCTAATAGTTTTGTATTTTTACAACCAACAATTTCCCAATAATCATGGATATTGTGGTTAATAAACATTTAAGGAGGTGGGTTTACTTTTTAAACTTAAATTTTGGGATTAAATTATTAATCTTAATTAAAGTGGCCGTGAATCGTAACATGTATACTTTGCTATCATGGCCGCAAAACCCACCCCCACTTCGTTGCACAAGTTCCTTAACATAATCATTAAATCAATACACAACACATTAAAATCCACATTTTAACCTTTAAAAAATATTATCATTTATTTATACCTCTGTATTATCATGATAAAATTTACATGAATTTATTAACAAATGGTAAAGAGGGGAAAAGCACCGTGTGGGAACAGACCTTTTGAATCATATTCCACAAAGATCAAAAATTGACCAAACATACATAAAGACCGACACATACCTCTGTATTTCAGGTCTGTAGCTCAGCATGACTGTCACCTTTTTCGATACTTTTTCAGACATTTGGAGTCAGACTTCGTCTTTTACTATAACAATCTCATATACTCAAATGAATAACGACTCTCTCTCTCTCCTCTCTCTTGCTCTCTCTCTCTATCGTGCTCTCTCTCTATCTTGCTCTCTCTCTCTTGCTCTCACTCTCTCTCAATCTCTCTCACTCTCTCTCTCGCACTCTCTCGCACACTCTCTCGCACTCTCTCTCGCACTCTCACTCACCCTCACATTATCTCTCTCTGCTCTCTCTCCCTCCTTGCTCTCATTACGCCCTCCTTGCTCTCATTGGATGCTCCCAATGAAGCTTGGTTAAGTCTTGGATAGTTTGCCCTAACCACACCTGAAATTTGTGTGACGTGTATTTATTAGGGTCATAATCTTTCGGACTAAAACTGTCATAAAACAGTGACTAAAAATCCGCGCTTTGTTTCACTGTAAATATCAAAAACTGCATATGGTATCTCCTAGTCTCACAAATGTATAAAAAAAGTTCTTCTCTCCATGTTTGTGTAACGCTTGGTGGTAAATTTGAGAAACTTGTCGATTCATTTTACTAAATATAGCCAACTTGTCGATATACCCCCCTCCCCAGATTCACGAAAATTGCGAAACTGAAACTAAATTAACGGAAATGATGCCAAATTGATAAATTTATTAATAAAATATTTTAATATATGCAATCTACTGCTTATTGTGGATGCTATCAATATTGATAATTGTCTATATTTGCATCGAAATATAAGGTGATTGGGTACTTCGAAATAGCTCTACATAATGTCATCCGAAGTGCCAAATATACTATTCAATATTAAAAATCTGATGTGGGCAACACATGACTTTCCTTATATAATGCAATGAATTTACTATTTTTACAGTTAAAAAAAATGTTATTCTTATAGTAGATACTTATATTCTTTCCAAGATATTGAATTTTCTTCAATTAGTCGTCATTTTCATTGATTTGGCGTCATTTTTATCAATTTGGCGAGATTTTTGTTAATTTGGCAACTATTAAAAATGTCGCCAAGTTGGCGACATTCCGCAAAATTTGTCGCCAAAATCTCGCCAATCATTATGGACGGAAAAATAAGTTATTCTTACAACAGTTAAATAAATGACTATTGGCGTTGAAATACAAAAGTATTACTCAAAGTATAATTTTCCATGAATGGAACGAGCTAGATCCACGAGAATAATGTCACCAAATTTATCGCATGGTATTACATATGAAAAGTGAGCATGTTTCTCAATAGGAAATATATTTTTTTACTTTCCTTATATACATAATGTATAAGGAAAGTATTGTGACGGGGTCGAAAATTCGAAATCGAGTTTTCGACGGGAGAGCACGTTTCAAGCATCTCTGATCACGAATCAAACACTTTTGAAGTGATGTCTGTATGTATGCGTGTGTGGTTGTGTGTGAAAGTATGTGTGTGTGTGTGTGTGTGTGTGTGTGTGTCAGTGAGTCTGTGGAGACGATAACTGACGAACGAATGAACCGATTCGAAACAAATTTGGTACAAAAATCACAATGCATAAACACTGGAAGCCTATTTTTTTATATGTAATCGAATGTTCAGAACCCCCCTAAATTTTCGAATAAAATTTTGAAAAAATCGTCAAAATATCAAAACTACTAATAAAGTTACGCAAATAGACATTTATTATGTAATTTTTCATTAGAAAACGATTGACATAAATTTTAGAACGCTAACATGAACCGTTCTCGAGATATTGCACATTTTTCAAAAAAATTATTAAAAAGTCATGTAAAATGAAAAAAAAAGTATTACCTATTGAGAAACATGTTCACTTTTCATATGTAATACCATGCGATAAATTGGGTGACATCATTCTCGTGGATCTAGCTCATTCCATTCATGAAAAAAATAGTTTGAGTAATACTTTTTTATTTGAACGCCAATAGTCATTTATCTGCTGTAAAAACAACTTATTTCTTCGTCCATAACGCTTGGCGAGATTTTGGCGACGAATTTGGCGGAATGTCGCCAACTTGGCGACTTCTTACAATGCTGCCAAATTAAAGAAAATCTCGCCAAAAGGATAAAAATGACGCCAAATCAATGAAAATGACGACTAATTGTCGAAAATTCAATATCTTGGAAAGAATATAACTACTATAAAAAAAATCTGATGTGGGCAACACATGACTTTCCTTATATAATGTAATGAATTTACTACTTTTACAGTAAAAAAATAGGTTTTTCTTATAGTAGATACTAATATTCTTTCCAAGATATTGAATTTTCGACAATTAGTTGTCATTTTCATTGATTTAGCGTCATTTTTATCCATTTGACGAGATTTACGTTAATTTGGTAACATTTCAAAAAGTCGCCAAGTTGGCGACATTTCGCCAAATTCGTCGCCAAAATCTCGCCAAGAGTTATGCACTAAGAAAAAAGTTATTCTTACAGCAGATAAATGACTATTGGCGTTCAAATACAAAAGTATTATTCAAAGTATATTTTTTCATGAATGGAACGAGCTAGATCCACGAGAATGATGTAACTCAATTTATCGCATGGTATTACATATGAAAAGTGAACATGTTTCTCAATAGGAATTTTTTTTATGTGACTTTTTCATAAGTTTTTTGAAAAATGTACAATATCTCGAGAACGGTTCATGTTAGCCTTCTAAAATTTATGCCAATCGTTTTCTAATGAAAAATTACATAAGAAATGTCTATTTGCGTAACTTTATTAGCGGTTTTGATTTTTTGACGATTTTTTCAAAATTTCATTTTATCGTCTCCACAGACTCACTGACACACACACATACACACATACTTTCACACACACACACACACACACACACACACACACACAGACATCACTCCAAAAATGTTTGATTCGTGATCAGGGATGCTTGAAACGTGCTCTCCCGTCGAAAACTCGAATTCGAATTTTCGACCCCGTCACAATACTTTCCTTATACATTATGTATATAAGGAAAGTAAAAATCTGATGTGGGCAACACATGACTTTCCTTATATGATGTAATGAATTTACTACTTTTACAGTAAAAAAATAGGATTTTCTTACAGTAGATACTAATATTCTTTCCAAGATATTGAATTTTCGACAATTAGTCGTCATTTTCATTGATTTAGCATCATTTTTATCCATTTGGCGAGATTTTCATTAATTTGGCAACATTTCAAAAAAGTCGCCAAGTTGGCGACATTCTGCCAAATTTGTCGCCAAAATCTCGCCAAGAGTTAAGCACTAAGAAAAAAATTATTCTTACAACAGATAAATGATTATTGGCGTTCAAATACAAAAGTATTATTCAAAGTATATTTTTTCATGAATGGAACGAGCTAGATCCACGAGAATGATGTCACTCTATTTATCGCATGGTATTACATATGAAAAGTGAACATGTTTCTCAATAGGAATTTTTTTTTTATGCGACTTTTTCATAATTTTTTTGAAAAATGTACAATATCTCGAGAACGGTTCATATTATCGTTCTAAAATTTATGCCAATCGTTTTCTAATGAAAAATTACATAAGAAATGTCTATTTGCGTTACTTTATTAGCGGTTTTGATTTTTTAACGATTTTTTCAAAATTTCATTCGAAAATTCAGGGGGGTTCTGAACATTCGATTACGTATAAAAACAATAGGCTTCCAGTGTTTACGGATTGTGATTTTTGTACCAAATTTGGTTCGAATCGGTCCATTCGTTCGTCAGTTATTGTCTCCACAGACTCACTGACACACACACACACACACACATACTTTCACACACACACACACACACACACAGACATCACTTCAAAAATGTTTGATTCGTGATCAGGGATTCTTGAAACGTTCTCTCCCGTCGAAAACTCGAATTCGAATTTTCGACCCCGTCACAATACTTTCCTTATACATTATGTATATAAGGAAGTAAAAACATTGTGCTAGGGATAGATATTATACATCATTTTTCACTATAAAAGAGGTAAATTAATAGCATTACATAGTTCAAGTCATGTGCTACTCACATTAGATTTTTTTCTTGTTTCAATTTTTGAAAAAACTCTTATGGAATAATGCCGTAAAACATAAACGATGGGTTTCTTTTGCTACCCAAAATATGTTTTGAAATTATTTCAGCATTGAATTTTTCCATTTTTATGTGAGAAAATGAATATTTAATTCATTTAATACTTCGAATCATTTAATGTTTGAATTAATTATTCATATTTTTATGTTTGAAAAAAAAATTATTTTACTGTAATACTCCGAATGGTTTAATTTACTTGTAATTATTTCAAACAATTGTCAGTACGACTTTATCTAACATAATAAAATAAGATACCTGTTACTTTCCTTATATACATAATGTATAAGGAAAGTAATGTGTAAGGAACGCCAATAGTCATTTATGTTACTTTCCTTATATACATAATGTATAAGGAAAGTAATGTGACGGGGTCGAAAATTCGAAATCGAGTTTTCGACGGGAGAGCACGTTTCAAGCATCCCTGATCACGAATCAAACATTTTTGAAGTGATGTCTGTGTGTGTGTATGTGTGTGTGTGTGTGTGTGTGTGTGTGTGTGTGTGTGTGTGTGTGTGTGAAAGTATGTGTGTGTGTGTGTGTGTGTGTCAGTGAGTCTGTGGAGACGATAACTGACGAACGAATGGACCGATTCGAATCAAATTTGGTACAAAAATCACAATCCGTAAACACTGGAAGCCTATTGTTTTTATACGCAATCGAATGTTCAGAACCCCCCTAAATTTTCGAATGAAATTTTGAAAAAATCGTTAAAAAATCAAAACCACTAATAAAGTTACGCAAATAGACATTTCTTATGTAATTTTTTATTAGAAAACGATTGACATCAATTTTAGAACGCTAACATGAACCGTTCTCGAGATATTGTATATTTTTCAAAAAAATTTTCAAAAAGTCATAAAATAAAAAAAAATATTTCCTATTGAGAAACATGTTCACTTTTCATATGTAATACCATGCGATAAATTGAGTTACATCATTCTCGTGGATCTAGCTCGTTCCATTCATGAAAAAAGATACTTTGAATAATACTTTTGCATTTGAACGCCAATAGTCATTTATTTGCTGTAAGAATAACTTATTTCTTAGTGCATAACGCTTGGCGAGATTTTGGCGACGAATTTGGCGGAATGTCGCCAACTTGGCGACTTTTTTGAAATGTTGCCATTAACGAAAATCTCGCCAAATGGATAAATATGACGCTAAATCAATGAAAATGACGACTCATTGCCGAAAATTCAATATCTTGGAAAGAATATTAGTATCTACTATAAGAAAAACCTATTTTTTTACTGTAAAAGTATAAAATTCATTACATTTTATAAGGAAAGTCATGTGTTGCCCACATCAGATTTTTTTTTTGTGTGTCTGCCTGTTAGTCGCAGTAACGCAGCATATAATAGATTCACAGTTAAGCAATTCAGTATAGCGATTGCTCAGACCAGGTTTCAAGACAGAGCTGAGCGATTTTATTTTAAATCCGAATTAAATTTTAGTTACGTTATGTTGATGCAAAGTTTCAAGTGATTTTCACACATATTGTTTCTTTAGCGATCAAAAATATTATCATAAATTTTCCATCATGACATGATAGGAAAGAGCTTTAAACAGAAGCTGCAGGGCAATTCTTTCATGTTTATTTTCTTTATAATTCATTGAGAATCGAGTAATTTATGCAATTTCATTTTTATGTTGCTGGATTGAAAAATTGAAAATTCATTTAATCCCAATATATCAGAAATAAGGGGTGAAATATTTGCATTCTGATATTGTCTTCAATTTATTCCTCGACGTTCCATGAATTTTAAGAAGACCTATAAAAGTTGTAATTTTCAATCAGAGCGCTAGATGCGAAGTCAGTAGAATATCAGATTTTTGACTTTTCAACTAGAGGAGTGGTGGCGTGTTAGTTTCAAGATGTGATCGAAATGACGTCACAACGTTTCTTTCTTTCTTTTTCTTTTTTAACACTTTACAACAAAGTTGAAAAGTGTTTATGACTTTGTTCAGTCTGTCTGTCTGGCCATTAGCACGATAACTACCGTAAAAATGACTTAATCAAAATGAAATTTTAGTATGTTGTTCAGACGGTCTGTAGAACCTATGGGAATATAAATGAATAATATCACCCAATTAGTTTTGGATTGAACCCGGGTCGAAAAAATGAAATACATTGAATCCTATGGGACCTAATTTTTCAAACATTTTTTAAGCGGATTTAAAATTCACAAATTGCTTCGAAAATTTTAGGTAATATTCAAATTATTCCATAAAATATATAAAAAAAAATTCAGCGAAATATATTCAGTAGTTTTTTAAATAAAAATTAAAATATTAATTACACCTCTTATATGAACTGACCACGTGACCATGATATGAAACGATCACATGACCCACTTCAAAATGATATATGGCATCCATCTTGTTTCAAAATCGTGATTTTTTTAAGTTCTTTTTAATTCATATTGAGTGTTGTATCCGTCCTAAAACTACTTTATTTTTGCTTAAATTCTCTGCATCTACATACTGAAACAACGCAATGACGATATATTTGAGTTTAAATGCTCATCTAAATTTGATTATTTCTACAACTAAGACTATTTTTCACCTATATAAAATGTAAACAGCAAAATATATAGAATGAGTTGCATTAGAATTCCTGTATTTTTTAACACAAAATAATTTAGTCCATGGAGTCTGCATGGCTGATATGAATGAAATATTAATTGATTTCATAAAGAGAAGGACGATTTTTTCGATGAAGTTTCAAGCATAGAGTTTAATTTTTTGTAGCTCCATGGTCTTAAACAAAATGTTTGAATAAAATAAATTATTATAGTATTGTGATGAATGAAATGAATGGGAGAAAGTTATGAATGAAATCCTGTTTTTATAGAGAGATCCAGGCGTGTTCTTTTTTCTATGACGTCATTTGAATTAATTTCAGTTGTTTTCGATGAAGTTTTCAAATATAATAAATTATCGTAGTATTATGATAATTCTAAAACTATTACCGAAGAATGTATAACATTTTAGAGATGTTTAAACCAGGCAATTTATATTTCAATGCCATCATTTGAATGAAGTTCATTTTTTTCGATGAAGGTTTAAGTTTTCAAATATAATAAATTAATGCAGTATTGTGATAAGTTTCAAAATATTACCGAGGAATGTATTGCATTTTAGACTTGTTTAAATGAAATTGCATTGAAGTTGGAAAGTGTTTCATAATCAATGCTTTAAACATGATTGATCTTTCTTGTTTTTTCTTCTACATGCGAGGAATTGACAAAAAGTTCTTTCTTCTTCCAGAATTTGTGTTCGTTTGCAAACCTTGTTAATCTCCGGAGTCATAGAGAACAAATACGTTTGTAAAATTGTATTGGCAATTTTTTTTGTGTGTGTGTTTGAAATAAAGAATATTTTATATTTTATTATAGCTCCATTCCGAATTAATAGCATTGCTGTTTTGTTTCCGGAATATGAGATATTCAGAAAGCATCATAACATCACGATATTCGAAATTGCGTAAAGGTTTTTAATTGACAGAAAATGGCGTCTAGCCAGGTAGCGCATAGTTTATGTTTAAAAAGATGAGCAAATCAGATTTCTGCATCTTATTACGATCTTCATACATTTTAACTTTATTGAATAAAAACGATTAGAAATGTCTGGATATTTCCATATAATTAAACCTTGAACATTGTATATTTGGATAAATATTTATTTGTATTCTATTGCAAACAATTTGAAACATCTATAATTATGAAATATTTACTTGCATTTCCTTACAAATGATCTTTATTGATATCAGGCAGCCATCCATTTCTAAAATTTAATGCTCGAAATTTCCCAATGAATGTGTCTTAAATATTAAACTTTGAAAATAAAACGGATTTATTCCAAAATCATTATCATACTGTTTTCATCCAAGGAGAAATTGAGAGTACGTCCGTTTGTACGTTACAATATGAAATTTTACGCAATCGTGCTGTAACATTAATAATAAACATTATACATTTTATACTAAAAGCCAAAAATGTTTATCTCAATGTTATAATTATATTTTTCTTAATATTTTATTACAATAAAGCATTATTCTTATACTTCACTTTCATTTATTTGACAACTAAATTTAAAGATCATTAATGGGTAATTTTCAAAATGACCGCCTGTTTGATGTCCCAGTCTTTGAACCCATATTTTATGCTAATAAAATTATTTTTTTATACTTTTAGAACATATATTGGTACCATTAGTTTATAATTAATAAAATGTACTCATTAAAGTGTTTACGTTTTAAAAATATTAGCTATTTTCTAGTATTTTTAGTTTTCAAGTAATAAATTTACATGTCCCAACTCAAACACCATATTTAAGGAAGTCTACTTTTATGCTTTCAAACTACATTAACTTTTGTATATGAATTAAAAAATATTGTTTTACATTTTAATTAACAAAAATGCAAGTGATTCATTTAAAATATATTTATTAATATTTTAAAATTTAAATTTAACATGTGTCCCTGTACATGAGTGTTACCTCAGGAGTGTTACTACTATTATTTTAAATAGGTTTTGATTCCTGCAGTTGGTAACAAAGCTAATGGCATAATATTATAGTGCTTTAAACATCAATTTTTGATATTGTAATACGCTAATGTTTGGCTGTTAATTGGCACATAAATCGGTATATATCTTATTGTAACGGTGTAGCTATGCAAAAACACAATTCAAACCAAGATTTTTTAATATCAAGTTGCGCCCTCAGCCGGGAAACCCATGAAAAAGTTATCAGCATGACGAAATGGGAATTACGATTCGTCATTTGTGATGTCGCGGCTCAGAGGTGTTGCCACACCAGTAATATATTAATTATTAGTAATATATTGGAGTAATATGAGAGTTGCAATTAACACAGAGCAAGGTAAAAATAATTCAGTCATGGGATTTATGAAGACAAATGAAAGCAAGGTTTATGTGTCTAATTTAACAATATCATGATTTAGCAAGGTCTATTATGTCTAAAATTGCCTGCAAATGCGGTTGAATATCTAGATGTTGAAATCACTCACCGTAGTTGTCATTTGGTTAATGTCAGATATTAAATGTCTAATCGATATTTTTAAGCGCTGTATTATTTTGATTTCATAATAGCAAATTTATGTCTTATCCTAAAGCTTTATATTTATTCAAATTTTCAACTTTCTCGTTAATAGTTTTGCAACCTTATTTAGTTCCTTACATATTTCTTAATTTTAAATTTCTTTATGCATAAAATTCAAAAGAAATGACACATTTATTCTTCATATTTTATTATTTAGTGTTGTTTAAACAAATGCATGCTTAGAAAGTCCCTTTTAGTCTGTTTAATTTGAAAATAACCATTCATGCACCTTCCCAATCGGTTTTCAGGAAACGTTATGGAAAAGTAAAATTGATTTTAGGAGTTTGTCGGCATAAGCTTTGAAACCTCTATAAATATTACATAACTCACCTAAGTACCATATGTCGTTCTGCTTAATGTCAGCTCTTTCCATGTGATGACTGATATACACAGAATACATAACTATCACAGAATACATAACAGTCAGTATATTAGAGGTTGAGATTAATAAACTTTCGCGTCCCTGTGCTTCTGGGTACTATCGTTAAAATTCTATATTGCAACACATTTGAATAATTACAGAAACTAAATGATTTTTTTAATTTGGTTGTCGAATCTACCTGATATCTGGTTGCTTTCCCACGGGTAGTCTGTCTTTTTAAAAAGTCCCAAGGCAATCCTCATTCGCTCATCTGCAATGTTGCTCCATAGTAAGATTGGTACTTGAGCATCAGTCGTAAGAAATATTGCGATAATATTGGTATGCAGCCAAATTATACCATTGTTAACAATTGTAGAAAGAATATACGCAATATTTTTACCATTTTCCTTTACAATAAAAATGCTTCGTTTGCTGTGCTGTATATAGTTTTGCCACAATATTGGTTTTGGATTCGAAATAATTCCCTATTCTGTGGATCAATATATTAAAGAAATACTGCATATGTTGCTTATTATTTTTCCTTTAATTACAAAGCGTCAACATGGAAATTGGCACATTATTGTTCCACCAATATATTCACTACTAAATAGTGTATTCAGAAAAATGAAGTCAGAAATCCACACATAATCCCTTCAGGATGAACACAGCCATCCTTTACAAGCCTAAAATCCTTTGGTGACAGAAATGATAATGCTCGAGGAAGTTTTCTAGACTGTTGCATATTTATAAATTATTATTGAAATAAATGCTTAATTAAAATGATCTTTAAAAACATGTTTTTATAATTCTTTAAATAAATACTTCGTACGCCGTAATACCTAATTCATATTCTTCTCAGGCTGTACCAAAATATACGCATATGGAATAAAACTATCACTAAATATATTACGTCTGTCTCTAAGCCACTTTATTGAAAATATTTAATTAAGTCAATGCTACTTACAGGAATAATCCTACTAATGCATTATTTGGAATAGCAGTAACTATAAAATAAACTGTTTCAAAAATGCTAAATTGATCATTTAAGCATCCAATTTAAAATTCGAAATTCTTCAAAGATATAACTTGCAGATACAATTAAAGAACTTTAATTAAAATGGATGTAAAATATTATTTGAATTGTAATAAATGTCGATTTTTAAAAAGGGAAATGTTCATGGAATTAAAAAAAAAAGTTTATTCAGGAAAATATTGTGATTTAAAACTAAGTATTTTAAATTTATCTATAAATTTCAAGGAGCGTATACTACTTACATATGTTAGACGTAAATATTATGCATAGCACAAAATAACTTATGCATACAATTTCCTCAATAGATCATAAGGGCGTTGTTCCGTTTCAGAACATATATTTCCTTCAATTGAACAAAAATACGTTCTCAATTGAGGGACATCAATACCTTAGTTATACTTTAATGCATTGATGAGCAGATCTTAAAATAATCTTTTATTCTGGCCGGGTAGAAACCAATCAGTCCCTACAAGGGAAAATGTAAAGCCCATGTTTAGCGAAAAATTCGGCAGTGACTTCAATCCGATGGAACCGAAATGTGTGAGGTCTCTATAATATTTAGTCCTATAATATAGTTATAAATTCCCTCATTTCAAGTTTGGAATTATAAGCTATTTTGCACTAATCAGCTTTTATTATTGGTTTCGTTAAATAGGCCAATCAAGAGCCGGACAACACATTTTATGGGATCCTGTTCATGAGGCAAGATAACAGCTGTCGTATGATCAATGAATTAATTAGCCGGATTGCGGACAAATAGAGGTCGAGAAAGTTGCAAATCGAAGGCATCAGGCGTGCTATACAGGATGAGATATTAATATGCACCTTCAAATCCTCCAGGAAAATTTCCAGGATTGATAGAGGGACTGGTACTTTAGGAATCAAACAGAAAAGCGAAGGGGTAGGACAGCCCAGTAGTTAAAGGGGTTATACTAGAAGGGGGTTTCCCGCGATTGAATCCAGGTTCTGCCCAGACTGTCTCTGTGTTTATGCGGAGTAAGGACAAGTTAAATATATGGGTCCATAAGTCCTTCTAACAAGTTCGTAGGGCAAGATGGGTACTGTTTCTGTGGATGTTGACCCCACTGTATTCCGGACTAAATTGAGTGACACTGTCCCGGCCGTCCAAACAGGTATCTTACACCTTCGGTTAAGTCTGATGGTCTGGGTCGAAGAAGACACAGAAAGCCGACATGGCGTGGAATTTGATAAGGCATTCTTTGAATATTTTAAGTAAGCGCGAATTTTGCATCTATTACCAAGTCCATTAGGAATATTTGAGACCAGTCATTTTAAACAGACCAGTGCAATACCCTTTCTTTAGGTTCTACAGAAATAGATTCTAAAAGCCAGCAGCTATGTATTCTTATGCATTTAATAATCATTTCTGAAGTTTAAAACCTTGTCTCTGTCTGTTCTCCTAGGCAATGAAGACTTTGAGGTTTTTCACGGTTAATTCTGGGGTAAGTCACTTCAGAATCAGATTTCGGAAACCTGATCAGGGTAGTAACTTGAAAAAATCACATGACCTAAAGGCTCAAACTTTATAAAGGACTTTGTGAGAATAACATCTTGTAAAATAAAAATATAATTTAATTCAACAAGTTGTGTCGTTGCTTTCAGTTCCATTTATTTCATTTACATCTGATAATATGGTCCTATGGCAACAAAAGTAGAATACATAATTGAAACAACCTTATATGGATAACTTAAACGCTACATACTTTAAACAACTTACGTTGCGGACAAATATCAAGTTAAATATTAGACAAATTTTAAGTTACGGACAAATGCAACCACTTTATTTCAAAAACTAAGAACCGGATCCAATACGCATATATACTAGATATCCATATAGAACTATGAAAAAGCTACAATTCACCCGTTTACTGTTCATAGCTAGCTAAAATATAAAAAATATCAAAATCAGAACCAGCTTAAATAACATTTCAAATTATTATAATATCGACATTATAAAAGCTATATTTCGAAAACTAAGAAACAAATCCTAAATCCAATTATATAGAGCTCTTAAAATCTAAAAATCACTCATTTACTGTTTATAGCTATCTGAAATATCAAACTCAGAACCATTTTCTCATAATAGCTCAAGATATTAAAATATCGAAATTATAACAATTATATATCAAAAACTAAAAATACGATCTAAAATCCAATTATAAATTCTTACAAGAATTTCAAATGGCTACAAATTACTTTCTTGCTATTTAAACTAACACTTTTATTTTTCGAGGTATAGATATTACAAAATTAAACAAGAAAGATCAATCACTCATAAAGTATTGATTATGAAACACTTTCCAACTTAAATGCAAAATGCGATACATTCAGCTGTGATATTTTTTTAATTATTACAGAACTATGATAATTTATTTTACTTGAGAAACTTAAAACTTCATCGAAAAAAATGAACTTTATTCAAATGAAGTTATCGAAATAGAAATCGTCTGGTTCTCTGCGTAAAAGCATTGTATATATCATTCATACGTACACTTTTATTTCAAACTCCAGAGTTAAATAATTTCACATGAAAAAAATTCAGCAATTCTTATATAACTCATTTTTACAATCTTGTTTACGTTCTGCATCTATTAAAATGTAGAAATAATCAAAGTTCGATGACCATTTAAACTCAAAAATATTCTAATTGCGTTGGCGCAGAATAAGGATGGACAAAAATTTCCCAAAGATAAAGCGGATTTAGGACGGATGCAACAAAAAATATATATTTAAAACAACTTTAAAATCACGAATTTAACTCTGGGAAAAATGATGGATGCCATATTTTACTTTGAAGTGGGTCACCTGATCTCTTCATATTATATGGATGTAATTATTATTTTAATTTCTATTTAAAAATCTACCTCACATATTTTATGGAATTTTTTTATATATTTTATGGGATAATTTGAATATTTTCTAAAACTTTCAAAGCAATTTGTGAATTTTAAATTCGCTTAAAATATGTTTGAAAAATGAAAAATTAGGTTCCATAGGGTTCAATGTATTTCATTTTTTCAACCCGGGTTCCATTCAAAACTAATTGGGTGATATTATTTATTTACATTCCCATATGTCCCACAGACCGTCTCAACTACTACCGTCAGCAACTACTACCGTCAGCAACTACTACCTACAGATCGTCTACATACTAGCATTTCATTTTGATAAAGTCTGCAGTTATCGTGCGAACGGACAGACAGAATGAATGAACAAATTTTTAAACATTTTTCAACTATGTTGTAAAGTGTTAAAAATTGAAAGCTTTCAATCTTTCTCCACTTGACAAGACGATAGCTCAAAAACTGCAGAACCTTTGCAAAAATAAATTATTTATCTAGAAAATATATATTTCATTCAACAATTTTGTTCCGTAATTTTTATATCTAGCATTTATAGATTTTTCGGTGAAAATTAAGTAAAAGTGTAGCAAAAACTATTGCAGATGAAAAAAAAAATTTCTAAAAGATAGTTCAAAATATTAAAATGTTGACACTATTTTTGTATATTCATATATGGCAGTACCTTATTTCCGAGAAGTATAAATTGTTTACATTGCATAATTATGGCTTGATTTAAAATAACGCCAAAATTTTCTGTAACATTATATACAAACTCATTTCTGCATAACATCCGTTATAATACACAAGAGAATAAATTTTGCTTTGGCATAACTTTATTTTGACTAGTTTCCAAACACAATTTCCTAAGTCGAAAGAGATTGAAAATCAAAACATTCATTTCGACATTGCATGGAAATTAAATTGAGAAAATTATTTGTTTGGAAAATATATTTTCTAATAAAGTTATAACTTTGTTGCTACACCAGTTTCTTTTGCATTAAGGAAATAAAGATTTCAATTGGTGTGTATAATTATTTTACAAGACTAATGTGAATTTCCTTTATACGTACTTTTCGAAATTATGTAGATTTCTTACATCTCAAAGATATATTTATTCATAAGTATTTCAAATTTCAACGTTAACTTTTGAATAAATTTCACAAAACGTTTACACATCTATGCAGTATACCGTCTTCAATATTCGCTTTAAAAATTACCCCTATGACGGCGATATCTATTTCTCTTGAATAGAAAATAAATGACATGCAGAAAAACGTGACGAAACATAAAGGGAGTAATAAAATTACTCAAATTATGTAAATTCAAATCTAGTTTAAATGCAAATATTAAAATTGGATTATTATTTTCCCTGCATACATGGTATAATGTATAAGGAACGTATTGTAACTAGTTCGAATATGCACATTCGAGTTATGGACAGATCTTCTTTCAAGCATCCCTGAACTCGAATCGAACGGTTTGACCTTATGTCTGTGTGCGTGTGTGTATCTCAAGAATGAATGAAACATTTTTAATATAAATTGGTACAATTAGTACATACTGGAATCCTGTTGATTTTAAACGCTATTGATTTATAGAACGATCCCCCCAATTTTTGAATGAATTTCTAAAAGTATCATTAAAAATAAACGTTTTCAATAAAAATTTTCCAGGCGTAATTTTTCATTAGAAAAAGAATGATGCAAATTTTAGAGCAATAGCATGAATTTGCTAGTTCTCGAGTTATAGCAAGTTTTTTAAATACAATTATCTAAAAAATTACATAAAATGAAGTACGCAATGTCCAATATGTTCACTTTTCATCTGCAATTTTTGCAACTAAGTTGATAGCCATTTTGATGGACAATTTTCGAAATTAATATGTTTCTCGTCGCTTTCTTAATGGTGTCAAATTGACGAAAATGTCGCCAACTTGGCCATTATTTTATGTGGTAGAAATTGACGAAAAAATCACAAACTTGACAAAATGACGTCAAAGTGAGAATCATTTATTAAAATATTTTAATATATAAACTGCATTACGCTATGCTAACGATAACAATATTTTTAATTGTCAAGCTAGATTTGCTCGAATAAGTTAATTTGGTATTTCAAAATAATTTCACATAGTGACATCTAGAAATGTGTCAAATGCTAACGTACAATGTAACGTAAAAATCATTGTGCCGTATATATTGTACATTATTATTTCGCTTTGGAAAACGTAAGATCAATGCATGCAGTGAAAATCATGCTCTACTCACATCAGATGTTTTTTTTCAAACTAACTGTAAAGTCATGAAAAGGGGTTCAAATTTCTGAAATATTTTGTTTGCTCCTTATTAATTTATATTTCAAAATATTCTTAACGGTTCTCTTCGGTGAAAGCAGGCGTTTACTCTGAAATAGAGTTTGGAAAAAAGTCATTATGGTAACATTTGTCACTAACTGAGTAAGTTGTTCTATTATCCTTCTACCGTATGTACTATAAGTATAGGCTAAAACACAGTATAAAGTATTTCAATACAACTGAGAAATATCTAAACTAATTTTCGGAATAAAAAACTATTTTCTGTATATATGCAATTAGGGGGAATTGGTGTTTGACACGATACTTTCATGTTATTGGGTTTTCTGCTTCTAAGGCCATTTCTGAAGACGTTTGACGCATTTACACACCTCCAACGCAGGATGCAGTAGCCCAGTGGTTAGCGCGCGGGAATTGCACTCCGGTCGATTCGAGGTCCGGGTTCGATTCTCGCCACTGCCAAAACTGCCGCTGTGTTCACACGGAGTACGATCATATTAAACATGTGGGTCCGTAAGTCCTTCCGAGAGGTCGGTGGTAGGGGAAGGAGGGTACGGTCCCTGTGGATGTCTCCCCCACTGGGTTCCGGTCTAAATTGGATGGCAATTCCCGGCCGTCCAAGCTGTTACCTTACACCTTTCTGGTAGGTCGGACGGTCTGTGTCTCAACAACAACACCTCCAACGCATCTCTTCATCTCCAGTTTTTTAGCAAACTTCATCAGCTCCGTCCACTGTGGTAGGGTATGGGCTGGCCATATATATCTACGCTTTCAGCATCCTTTGTCTCGCAAGCATGTTGCTTAACATGACGTAAAATCTACTTGCTGGAATTTCGAATTTTCATTTGAGCAGCAATTCCAGACTTTCATTGTGCTGTAAATAATAAATTTGTTATTTTACTTAGCCAGACTGTCCTTACTATTATATTTTTCCTGATATATTCATTGTTGGCTACAATGGGACAAAGAACACAGATAGCATACCCAATTTCTACGTTTATATATCCATACTTGAAATGCATACAACTTCTGGCATCACAGTGAAGTACTCGTATAAAACAGAGATGATGAAGCTTTTACATCTTCAATCAGTTAATTTTCTTCATCTCAATTTAATAAAGAATAACGTTTGATACGTAAAGTGAGAAATTAGACTTCAGCATTTTCAACAATGATTAATAAGCACCCTCTAAATTATTTAACTGCATAATTTTTAGATACGATATTTGTGCTTTGAAAGTTTCAATATAATATTTTATTTATTTTCATTCACTTTATTATTTTCATTCTATTATTTATTTTCATTCCATTTTATTTATTTTCATTT